>JAVQKC010002674.1:0-37870 GCA_036025475.1 Philypnodon macrostomus
ACGGGGCAGACGTACGGGGCAGACGTACGGGGCAGACGTACGGGGCAGACGTACGGGGCGACGTACGGGGCGACGTACGGGGCGACGTACGGGGCGACGTACGGGGCGACGTACGGGGCGACGTACGGGGCAGACATACGGGGCGACGTACGGGGCAGACGTACGGGGCAGACGTACGGGGCAGACGTATGGGGCCGTTTTCGCCGATATACACCTTGCTGTCGGGGACGACAGCACAGGCCTAGTTCATAAAAGTCCTTACCTTCCAGGTTAATGAGAAACGTTCCATGGCTCCGCGGGGCATCTGGGGGCAGGTCCCGGGGCAGCTGATTGGTGAGGTGCACTTTTGCTGACATCATCAGTTCAACCAGTTGAGAAGAGGTAGAAATGGGCTCCTCTTGTATAGACTAGATGGCATATAAATGGGGTCTTTTTTTAAACATAAATCCTTAAAATGTTAAAGCAGTTCTTGTGCTATTTACCTCCATAAGTTCAAACAGCAGACCTGGTTCAATTGCAATAGTGAGATCATACTGAGCTGCATTTTTCCCAGGGATGGACGAGAGGAAGGAGTCTCTGATGGCACAAGCTCCTTCCACTGCCTCCTCCAACCCCGGCCGCCGCCACACAGAGCTACTTTTGATCCATCCGCTTTTGAACAGCGTCTCCCCCTCTGCAACAGAAACTCAACTTAAAGATCTGCTCCCAAATGATAACAGCACAATAAAAAACACACACTAACCATCATGTCCCGGTGCATGGAGATACACCTCTTCAGTGAGGTGTGGCAAAATGGGGGCTATTGATCTGGTCAGTCCATCTAGGATTTCCTCTAAAGCTGTTTGACAAGATCTTCTGCCTAAAGAGTCCTCTGAATCACAGTATAGCCTGATATAGTGCAATTTAGAGATTATTAAGCAAATATACTATAAAAAAAAAACAACAAGTATATGAGTGCTTTACCTGTCTTTGATGATGCTAAAATAAAAACTAGAGAGGTCTCTGCTTATGAAAGCTTGGAGAAGACGAATGACCCGGCCAGCATCAAACTCACTATAAGCATCTGTCACCTACACATACAACCCAATACAAATTGCAATGTTTTTTACAGTCATGCATGTATTATCACATGGTTTTCAGTTGTTTTAATGCCATGTTGTGGGCTACACATTTCTCATCTGGTAACAATACATACCTTGATGCTAAATTCTCGCAGCAGGTGCAACATATACTGATCGATGTAGTACATCTCTTTGGGGTCCACGGCTTGAGTGCGTGGGTCAAAGCCATGTAGGTTGCCGAGCAGAAATTTCAAAGTGTTCCTCAACTGCCAACAACATATCGCACAAAAAGCTATAGAAATATCAAAACTAGGAACATATCTTTGAAAAGTGAATGTATTGGACAAAATGTAGTACTTTATTGATGCTGTCTCGGGCTGAGTTAAGAGCACTGGGCCCGATTTGGACTTCAGAAAAAACATTTGACTCTGCCACCCACCAACGAAGAACATCCGCTCCATAGGCAGGCATGCTGGGGTCCTGACAATAGACAACAACAAAATATTGATACCCATGTTACCTAATCTTTGAAAATATAAGCTGGTAGATACAGTATTTTAAAAACCAACCTTTGCTCCATTAATGACAATATCAGGGTCCACTACATTGCCCAAGGATTTGGACATCTTCTCTCCTTTCTCACTGACGGCAAACCCATGGACCACTAGGGCCCTATGGATACACACAAAAAACATGTTTTTATTTTATTTTTGATCACAGAAATATACAACTAGACTAGACTGACTTGTACGGTGCCTTGTTTCTCACAGCCACACTGGTGAGAAGTGACGACTGAAACCAGCCTCCGAGCTGGTCCTTCCCTTCTATATACACATCTGCTCTGGTGTCTGATTCTAATGTAGAGACAGAGTGGAAGAAAGTATTAATTATGGTCTATAAAAGCTTAATAAAAATGCTGTTAAAAATGAATTCCCAGGAAGCAAGGTGCCATGAGCTGTTAGTGGAAAGTGAAAAAATACATACATTATATAATTGCCACAATTTTCACATTTGTAGGTTGATAATACAATATTAAAAGAGTACAGTACAGTAATCCAGGCAAGTAGGTGCCAGGCTTGAGTTATTTATGAAAAGAGAAACAGCCACTGTTGCATGCATCGTGTTTTATTTTGTTTAAACTTCAAATTCAAATGCTTTTGGCTCACACAGAAGGAGAATGATATATATTCCTGATTTACTACAGTCTCAAAAGCACCACATGACTGCAGTGATGTGCCTTTATCAGCTGTCCCATTATATTTTGTCTGATAAAAAAAAATAAAAAAATATTTGAGACAATAAAACAATATAAAATTGTTAAACTGCTAATCAAGTGTTTTTTGTTTTTGCTTAATTCATTTTCATGTATAATTCAGTGTTATATTCTAGAGCATTTGAAGCAGCAGTAGAAGGCTGGGGTATAACTAGAGAGAGGAGGAAAGAAACACAGAGCAGTTATAAGCCCTGTTTAAATGAACCTGCTGTTGTCAAAGAGTTACGAAGCCGAGCAGGGAGCCAACTGAGACGTGACTCTGGCTCTTCAGTCTCTTCCTCTATCTCGTCTAAGAATTACACACACACAACACAAATATGCACTTTGCGCCCATATGTTTAAATGATGTCCAGAAAACTCTCCTGACAGATAAAATACAGAGGCTAGTTATACCTTCCAGTACAGCAGCCCACGATGCCCCACTGTCAAACCAGATGTCCAGCACATCCTCTCCACGCACATAGTCAGATACAGGGCCAGCTTTACTCTTAGAAAAAAATTTAATAAAATAAGCAACACACCAACAATGAAATATTTAATTGTAAAAACTTTTGCAGACCAACCTTCTTGAGAACGTCTGCCGGTAACAAATTCTCAATGGGAAGTTCCCACCAACAGTCACTGCCTTTTTCTTTAAACAGAGAGGCTATGTGAGATACAGTATGTCTGCAAAAACACAGAGCGATGGAGGTGTAAAAAACAGGTCTGCCCAAATATGAGTCCTAGCAAATCAAACATGTGAAAAGGGTTAAATAGCAGTTTACTTGTTTATAAGAGGCTGTCCTGTCTCTTTGTGGTAGAAGACTGGGATGGGGACACCCCAGCTCCTTTGTCGAGAGATGCACCAGTATGTACGTCTGTCCAGCATGGCCAACATACTGCTGCGGGCGGACTCTGGCAGGATACGGACTTTCTGAAGAACATCCTACAAACATATTACAAAATATAATAAACTCTCATTGACTTTGAGGTCAGTCTTGTTAGCCACGAACCACTTAATGACACTTACTTTAGCTTTGGCTTTGAGTGATGCAGTGTTGATAAACCACTGTTTGCTGGGTCTGATCACTACAGGCTGCTTGGTCCTCCAGTCGTACGGATAACTGTGAACGCACTGCTCTTCTTTCACTAGAGCGCCACACTCCTTCAGCATGGAGATCACTGACGCAGACAGAAAATACATTCAACAAACACATGAGTAAACCAAAGAATCAATAACTTGTAAATAACAGTAAAACAACTTCATAGATGTGTGTGATACCTTTTTCAGTCCCTTCATTCATTACAGAAAGACTCTGCAACTCAGGACCAGCCAGCTCAGTGAATTTGCCATCGTCATCCACCATACATTCCTAAAGGGAAACAGAGCCATTGATAAGCAGATGAAATTACATACAGCCTACCCAAACTATTGATGAAAACATACCACAGATAATTTAAACTGTGAAGCCACACTATAGTCGTCCATGCCATGAGCGGGAGCTGTATGAACCAGTCCTGTTCCTTTCACCATAGTCACATGATTGGCCGGCAGCAGAGGCACTTCTTTGGTTGGGATAGTAGGGTGTTTACATAGACCACCTTCAAGCTGGGAGCCTGAGCAGAAACAATACATTGGCATTTTAAAAACAATTAACATAGAAACAGCCTCAGTTATAAAAGATTGCATGAGTTTAGAATGCACCTGTAAAAGTGACTAGTGTCTCCAGTTCTGTGCCAAAAAGTGCTGCTACAGACGCCGTACGCTCTGTGGCCAACAAGAGCAACTCACTGTTATCTGCCCTCCTGACTACAGAATACCTGCAGATCAAATCAAACAATTAACGTTTGTGTTTCTGTTAAAGGTGTAGGTCTTAAAGTACCCAGTACTTACTGGGCATTGGGCATGTAGCAAACAGCCTGGTTAGCAGGAATGGTCCAAGGCTGTGTAGTCCACACCAACACAGAAACACTACCTAAACCTACTGTTCACGTAGAAGGACCATATAACAATAAGACCACAGACACATGTAGTACTTAACTATATTGTATTATAATTGTATTAGCAGTGTAGCTTGTGTTACCTGATTCTTTGGCGATATCTGGGGGTAACTTTACAACAGGAAATGTGGCATAGATGGCTCTGCTTGTGTGCTCAGGGTTATACTCCAACTCTGCTTCTGCTAAAGCCGTTCTACAAAATACAATAAAAAAAACATTAGTTAATATAATGACAGACCAGGACAGCAGCTGTGCGACATTTATGCTTTACCTTGAGGAAGGAGACCAGAAAACGGGTTTGTAGTCCTGATATATGAGACCCTAAAGAGAAGAACATACTAACATGAATATGAGAATGTAATACAGAATGCACTGTTGTTGTATAAAAGTATTCTTAAAGAAATGAAAGACATCTGACCTTATTGTGCATGTCCTGGAACACTTTAAGTTGAGCAGCCTCATAAGCTCCGTCATAAGTGAAGTAGCACTGATCCCAGTTGGCCATCACCCCCCAGCGCTGAAAGGCTGCTTTCTGACGAGTGACGGCCTTCTCTGCAAACTCTCTAGCTGAATATAATTAAATAATAACATGTCTCACAGCAGACACCAAACATACACCACTGATATTCAACTCATGGTCTTACCTTTCTGTCTGATCTGAAGAGGAGTTAATCCACTCGTTCCAAGCTCTCCAAGAGCCTTGAGCTCAATAGGCAGACCATGGCAATCCCATCCTGGTGTATAGTGAACCTGTCGCCCCCTCAGCATCTCAAAGCGATTGCGAATATCTTTTAGAATCTGCATGAAATCAAATAAATGTAACTCACTTACTTAAGAAAAACCCTGTTTCCCAACACACTACATTACTTTATTTAGTGCATGTCCAACATGGGGGTCTCCATTGGCATAAGGTGGTCCATCATGAAGACAAAACTCTTTCTTGGCCTTCCTCTCTCTCTGCCAGGAGTACAGCTCTGCAAACCCACATGCCTGAAGGACACACCAGTCAACATGTATGTTCCATTTAGTTTCTGCACTGGGTCATATTTGGGTCTACAATTCTATACTACTGTTTTGGAACAGGGTTCATGTCTTACTTGTTGGATCTCCACCTCTCTGTCAAGCAGCTTCTGTCCGGTCAATTTCATTGGAAAGTCTGTCTTGGGGAGGAGCACAGAATCTCGGTACAGACCCTGGGCAGAGGGGGGCTCTGCGGGCTGAGGGGAGCTTTCTCCGGCGCTCACACCATGACAGCGGCTGGAGCAGAGCGGTACAGTGCGGCAGAGGAGGCCCCCTACCCGCGGTGACCTCCGGCTCCATCGCCCCAGCGTCTGGCTCACGACAGAAACCCGGCACAGCAGCATGTGCAAGCGGGACGGCGCTGGTGCAAGACGATGTTGTTGTTGTTGTTTTAGTCTGTGACAACAGCTCTGTCTTGATGTGTTGTTTTTGAGCCCCTATATCTGCAATGTGTTTCTTCGTTTCTTTTCCGGAAGAAACCGTACAGGACAACTACGGGAACCCGTATTGGCCAATAATAATCTGTCGCAATGTGTATTGAGTATATCTGATCACAAGAGGGAGCTGATAGCCTTTTTTGCTTTAGGAAAAGCCAATAACAATATTAAGACATTTTAATATTTTAAAAAATTCAACATAGACAAATACAATTGTTATTGCATGAGCCACATTTGCGTTACATTTAATTTCAGTAAATGTGAAATGTGTTCATATAGACAGCCCTAAATGTATAACCTATTAAGGATGTGCATCTAAAGAGCTGAGAATATCAACTTTCCCAGAATACTGTGTTTGCCAGTGAGAGGAAGAGAACGTTCATTTTTTATTTTTAGGTGCGTTCAACCTGAAAAGTCTTCTTTCCGCCTGCACCTGAAAGCAGCTGATGTTCCGCAGGTGGCCCAAATGAGGTCACACAGAGTATAAAACCCACGTGTGCGTTTCTCCCTTCATTCATTGCATCCACATCCCCGAGGACACCAGTGACAGCGAGCCTAGCACACATTACGACAAGATGAACAAATGTTGCCTGTTGTTCCTGGGAGCCCTGCTGTTCGCGCTTCATCTGGCATCACAGGTAAATTGTGTCTGGTCAAACATTAATTAATTTGTGTTTTTTAATGCTAGTTTCTTTACTTTTATCATGTGGTAAATTATATGTAGCTTGCTTTTCGTTTTTTATTACGGATTAAAAAGTAGCCTAATAACCTTTTTGACTGGTAGGTTCAGGCTCAGACCACCACAGTTCCCAGGATCACGAACACGACTGCGATTAGGAACGCGACCACGGCCACCATGACCACGAGGGCTTTCAACACTACACTGACTTCCAACTCCACAACCGCGAACGTCACCCAGGGCATGAACGGCTGCGGGCGGACGGAGGTGTCCTTGGTGCTGCGCATTCTGGCGCTGGCTGGGTTCCTCCACGGCTGGTACTAAATGGACTTGATCTTGGCACTGGACACTACACGCCAACAGTGATGGACTGAGAGCCGTTTTGTAGTCCCCCGTAAACTTGCTTTTTGAAGGAACGCGTAAAATCCAGTGCCCAGTTCCATCGTTGCGCATGAACCACAATGCGCTCCGCTGCTCTCGCTCTTGTAACCTGCAGCAGTGGGGCTTTGGACTTATTCCTGTGCAGGGACTATCGTGTCTGTATAACCGGCTCCCATGTACCCACCGAAATCTATACTTGAGCCCAGGCTTTAGCCCAAAGATTGTACAGATTTTAGCGTTTGTAACTGTTGCTGGAATAATTATTCTGAATAATGTTAATTGATTTTGCTTTTAGGAGTTGACTTTTGTATGTTTAATAAAGCTTTAATTGTAAGAAATGAGTTTTCATCACTTTGCCAAGACTAACTCTTTCTTGACGCTTTATATTGGCTAAAAATGATGGTGTATTTGGGCTTAAAGCATTTAAAAAGTAACTTTAGCAGTATTCTCAACCATGGACTCTTTAACTGGCAACTACACATGGGGGAGGGGATATCCAATGTGACTTTTCCATCAGACTGGTATGCTGCAGAATTTCACCTGCTCACCCCCACAAATGGCTACCCACCTTGATCACATGACAATAGCTGTATTGTACAGCACCAGCTCATCTTTCACAAAAACTACCCTCTGCCTAGGCCCCCTACTCAATGAGCCTGCTTCTCATCCCACCCTGTTTTTTTTTTGTCTTAAACTGTTTTTATTTACTATTGCTAATTCACTATGAAAAACCCAAGGCTTGATGTCACGCACTGGCAACATTCCTGCAGGTGCTACCATGAAACCTGAACACCAGTCAAGAGATGTCCTTTTAGCTGCCTACCAGGGTGTGACCACTTAACGGCACTCATTACCCCTTTCCTGACACCACCCTCCCCCAGTACATAAACGTAACCAGAACCACAGGTAAGGTTTGTTGACTGAATTGAAGAGGTTGTCATAGGATGGAGTGGGGTTGGCTCAGGGACAGGTGAAGGACACAGCAATGACTCTGCAGCATTCCTGAGAGAAAAAAAGATCCCAAATCTTCCTGTGACTCCTGTAGGTCTTTTCAACACACATTCACCGTTCACTGACTCGATGTGAGGTAGATTACATTACATTGGCACCATGATATCTATATCGCTTGTTTTTTTTGTATTGAAAATTACTGGAAAAACTAAAAAGTTTCACATAAAGGAAATCACACTATTTTTTTTACTGGCAGTATCTTCCATTACTGCCAGGTGAAAGATGCTTTGTTAAGCTCTTGGTCAACAGATATAAATTGGCAAAACCTTCCAAATTTAGTGTGATAGATTAATGTATGTGTTGATGTATTCAACATATTATACATTTACTATTGCATTAGCCTGACTGTATAGCCTATACATTCCACCTGTTCACATAAACAAATAGTCATCAATAAATCATGTGACTCTAAAAAAGGGACGATATAGCTTAATGACAGTTATCTGAAACTGTAGAGACCACCTGTCAAACCCCAGGCTGCTCAGACTACACGCAGTGCTTTTAGTGTGGTACCATTGTTCTAATTCAAATTGTCCCCCTACATAGGTAAGGAGAGCCTTAATGTCTTTTTTTATACGGTTGTTGTGACTTCTGCATGTCAGCAGCAGGTATGATGTTTCTGTGAAATCCTTACTTTGGTTGTTGCCAGATAAGACAGTAGACTGGGGCCACCTACACACTAGTTTTGACAGTACACTGTTATGGTTTATTCTCCCTAAAAGGGTTTCTCCTAGTAACTACAAACTATACAGTCTTTTAAATGGTCTCTAAAGGCTTAATCATTTAACATGTGCAATGAGGCTTGTAACGTCTGAAGTGTAGACTTTTAGTTGTTTTGTATTACTCTGACCTTGAACTAAATTTGAGATTATGCCACATGTTCTCTTGAGCACAAAAAATGCTACAATCTGATTATTTTGATATTTTGTTACACACAATGTAATGGGCATGTTTATATGGTTCTATATAAAAAATAAGACTTACAACTATGTCCCTTCTATTATGTTAACATTGAGAAATACCCAAAGAATAATTTGAAGAAACCACTCTATAGAGTTTCTAGAAATAGTGACAAATACAGATAGTAGACAGTGTACTGACCAGTTGTAAGGATACATTGTAAATCTAGCATTGATGTAAGCCCTGTGTATGGACTCAAAAAGACTTGACTTTGTTTTTGTTGAAAACATTTTTGAGAAAAATAGACAATTCACTTTTAGTCCACAGTTGGGATGTTGCTACCAGATTTTTCTGTTTATAAATAGGGGTCATTTCTGCAGAACATGAACACAGTACATTATGTCCATGTTTATGCTGCTATTTTCTCAATTTATTGTATGCGAATTACAAAAGATACCCAAGTCCCAAATCACTGTCAGCAGGCTTGAAATAGTGTCAAAAATGTATGCAAAATTGTAGGTGTCTTAGTAGGAACTTGAGAGACAAACAAGGAAGTCAATATACCTAACAGGGAAATGGTACAGACAAGCAGAAGTTTCAATAGTTTGTTCTGTAGTTTTAAATGCATACCTTTAACTGTATTATGAGAGCCCCTAACTCTAACTAAACAGTGAGCATGACACAATATTGTATTCAAAGATAAATGTCACCCATAATATTTGAAGGTCAGCATTCATTTTTCGAGTCAGCAGGATTTAGATCTCTCATACAGTTATATTCTGCTCTCTTTTAGTCACTGGCTGCTGGTCACTGCACACACTGGGTTCTTCAAAGTCACTGACGGAGAAAAACCCCACCCTCTGTTCAATCCAATGGGCAACAGTGAGAAGCTTCTTGTCTTTAAGTGCAGGGCCTATAAGCTGTAATCCAATAGGAAGGCCTCTCGAAGATAAAGCAGTTGGTATCGTAACAGCTGGCAGACCTGAATAAAAACAAAATATTATGAGATTAGTTTTTAGTTGAATTGAATGACACATTTAACAGTCATTTTTTTACCTGCCATATTCACAGGCTGGGTAAAAACATCTTCTTGTGCACTGCGGGTTCGATTGTCTTCTTGAGTGAAGTCAGTATAGCGAGCTGCGTCAGTTAGTGTGGTGGGGGTCAGCAGCACATCAACCCCAGAGTCAAAAACGTGCCTGAAATCATCTGCAATTAAACGGCGGATCTTCTGTGCCTTCAAAAAGTAATGTTCATAATTCCTGTGAAAATATAAGAATCAAAATGTTAATATCATCTGATGTTAATATTATCTGATGTTAATATTATCTGATGCATATACGTTCTGTTCCTCTTTTTCTTACTGTTTGAGCAGAAAGTAGTTGCCAGAAAGGACCCTCCCTCTCACAACATCATTGAAGCCCTCATGCCTGGAGGTAGCATACATGGTTTCTGTTGACGCGTCCATCTCACTACGATGACCTAAAGAAGAAGATGAATGAAAAATGTCACAAATTATAAAAGTTATTTTATGTAACAGCGGAGTGTCACATGGCTGGCACTGAGAGACATTCATTCACTATGGGACTATTTAGATTCTCCAGTTCACAGGAATACTCAGAACCAAAGTTGGTCTAATCATACATGTAAAGTTATCAGTAAATTGAATCAAATATTTTCAAGGTACAGTTTGAAAGCATTACCATATTCCAGACCATCAAAGCGAGCCATGTTGGAAGCCACCTCAGCGTGACACAGCACATGGTAACACACAATGGAGTGCTGGGTGTGTGGGAGAGACACCTGCTTCACACAAGCCCCCGCTCTCTCAAACATGTCAGCAACACGACGCCAGTGCCTCACTGTTTCTGCTGACAGCCCGGGGGCATGATACTCCTGACATCACAATACAGACTATGTATATTGTCTGTGGACTTTTTTTTTTGACAGTGAGTGAATAAGATTTACCTAAATGCATACTTACTTTGGGGATGCCCACACATAAGTTCCTGACATTAAAGTCTTCAGGAAGTTGGGTTAGAGATGATTCAGGTTGGATGGTGGTTGAATCTTTTTCATCAACACCTTGGAGAACACCTACATGGAACAAATATGCTGTAACTTAAGGGGTGGGTGATAAAAATATAAAATATAATATCATGACTTTAGAATTTTTTGTCTTACATACAAGACTTCTGTTAACAGTGTCTTCATAAAAACAAAAACTAATTTATTGTACATCATAATACTTAATACTATTTGTTTTCCTTTTTTATTGATACAAACACTGGCATTGTTACAGTGAAAAAGACAGTAATGAGCAGAAAATAATTGAATGCACTGTAGCACAATTCAATGATCTTCCCAGATTAGCAGATCATCATAACATACCATGATACAATCTTTTAATTATCGGCCATGTCGATATTGTAATAATAATAATAATATGACAAATAGTAGTCGATTTCCTACCCAAGACCAAAGCTGCATCTTCTACACTGCGAGTCATGATGCCAGGGACGTCCATAGAGTTGACAAGAGGGATGAGGCCATGTCTTGACACTAGCCCATAAGTCGGCTTCAAAGCCACAACTCCACAAAGTGCTCCTGGGTTACGAGTGGAGCCCCCAGTATCTGAACCTAAAGCTCTGTGACAAAAGGTAATTAGTGAAACAATAATAAAATAAAATAGTCTTTTTAAAAGCTTACAGGAAGCTTGTGAGTGATGCCACAGCAGCCGCACTTCCACCTGAGCTTCCTCCAGTGACCACCCAGTCTGAGTCAGCGTCCAGGCTTGTCTGGTCTCTGTAAGGGGCTGCATAACTCCAGGGATTTCTAACTGGACCAAAGGCTCCATCAGTACTTCCTGCTCTGAAAGACATACAAAAAATTGTCTTTTGAAGTATATTGTCAAGAGACAATCAGGTGAAATATAAAATGCTTTACCCCATAGCAAACTCATCCATGTTAGTCTTCCCCATGAGGACAGCTCCATGGTCAAGCAACTTTTGGACAACTGTAGCATTGAATGGCGGAGTGTAGTCTATTTCAGAAGACACATGCATTTAATGATTAGTGTTTTATTAGATATTATTAACTAATACATTTTTGGCACACTGCACACACAACCTCTGAGCATCCTGGAAGCACATGTGGTCTTGATATTCTCTGTACAGAAGTTGTCTTTCACAGAAAAAGGAATTCCATCTAATAAACCTTTGGGTGAACCTGTATAAAATTACAATATGCAATCAATATCCACAATTCAGTGCAAATACAAACAATACAATGCACATGTTGTTACCTTTCAGAAGTCTAGTTTCTGCTTCCTGTGCTTGTGCTAGAGCCTGTTCCTCTGTGACAGTAATGTAGGCGTTTAGATGTTGCGTCTTCTTGATTTGGTTCAGACACTTTTTACAAAGCTCTGTCGGGGAGAGTCTTCCCTCTCTCAGTGCTAAGGACACCTGCATGATAATGGCATACATAATGGCCAACAGACTTATAGTGTACAGAAGTATGCAGATGTTTTTGTCATGTTTGAAGAAATCTGGTTTAGCAAATAGTTAAGTGGTAATAAATAATAATAAAATAATTAAAATTCTGTGAGCACAGTTTTCCTTTATAAATCAACATGTGTCCTGATTTGAATGACAGCTCTTGCAGCAATTTTAACAGTGGTTGTAAGCTGCTGCTCACATCTTTCTGTCTCTTTATGATAATCTCAGAAACACTCAATGATGCTGAGATCAGGCTTGTGGATGTCAACCAGAGGAAGGTGAAGTTACTAGAGTAAATAGAAGTCAAGGCAATGCGCTTATGTCACAATGTTAAAATAATAATTAAACATAAAAATAATTTAACAGGGAATTTTTTTTTTTTTTTATCCAGATCCATTGTGCATTTGGGATACAGCACACACAAACACACGTTAATGAAAGCTTTGCTACTTTACTGAATTTCACAAAACCAGACTAAAGCACAACACTGTATACGCCGTATGCTTTGGCAATTAAAATCATCCTACCTCCTTTATTGTCAAACTGAGCATAGTTAGAATCTATTCACAGTGATCCCCTTATAATCTCCTGGAATTTATAGCAACCTTCGTGAAAATGTGAGTACACGGGGCTGCCATGTTTGTTTCGGTTTAGCCTTTAGAACAACATCGTCTGTGATTGGTCCGTGGGTGAAGAACCTGCGCTGTGATTGGTCGATTTCTGCTAAATGTCAGATTCAGAGGACACACGGAAGCAGCATGTTACAAATGAGGACACTTTTTTATTAGCTTTGCCTAGAATTACTGTTTTTCTTACAAACTGTGATCTATGTAAATGTATAAAACGCTCTAAATATGTAGCATAGATTTGAATTTAAGGATCTATTTGTTTCGTATACAAGATATTTTGTTACCACTCAACGCTCTGCTAGCTGCAAACGTTTTTCACTGAACTATGAGTAGATCTATACATTTAATTATAACTAATAGAAAGTTGTTTTGTCCAAGTAGGGCGCTATGTCTAAATACAATAGTTTCCAGGCATTGTAACAGTACGAGGCAGTTATGTACAACAAAGAGCTGCTTGAATATTATGCCAGCCTGGGTCATTGATAAATATGGAACCAATGAAGTTTTAAGGTACACTAAAAATGCCAGCTTCCCCATAATCACCTACCCCAATGAGGTGATAGTCAAAGTGTGTGCTGCAGGACTGAACCCCTTGGATGTCAGCATGAGAGGTAAGCAACTATTAGCAATTATAAAATAAGTATGATCTAAATGGACCTAAACCAGACTTATTACCTTGTGTGGATAGGATGCATCTCTTTGCCTCATAATATAGTTGATAACTGTAGTTTTCATGCATCTCACGCATTTCCTGTGCTTGAGGCAGTGGTTTTGGGTGGGGTCGTTGGTAAACAGGAACCACCAATAATATATTCTATAACTAATAACTATATCTAGTATTTTTTGTGTGTATTTCTCCAGTATAGTTTGAGGAAATTGCTCAGTTTTCTCAAACTCAACATAATTTTGTGTTTGTGTTGAAGTTACACATTTTCTGTGTGGGCGGCAGTGGCTATTCATTTGCTTTGCAACCAGAGGGTCTCCGGTTCGAATCCCTGCCCGAGCGTGTACTGTCATTGTGTCCCTGGGCTATGAATGAATGTGGTTGTGTGATTGGTGTTTGGTGGTGATCGGAGGGGACGCCTCTGTCAGTAGTAGCTTACCACCACCGGGTGTGACTGAGGAGTGAATGAATAATGTAATCAAAAAGAGTCTTTGAGTGTCAGGAAAAGTGCTATATAAAACCAATGCATATTATTATTATTACATTTTGATCATTTTTAATGTTAGCAATATTGAATCTTTTGTTATCTCTCTTTGTAGGTGGATATGGCGCAGCTACACTATCTATGAAACGAGATCCTCTGAATATCAAACAATCGGGCACTGAGTTCCCGCTAATTCTGGGAAGAGACGTGTCCGGAGTCATCATGGAATGTGGCCTGGATGTCAAGTATTTCAAAGAGCGCGACGAGGTAAACAAACAAGGTGAACAGAGGCGTAGGCACCAGTGACCTCTTCATTGTAGTCATGTGTAAGGTTTGGCATGAGATTGTCATCTGTAAATGGAAAGCCTTTGTGTAGGAAGGCTTAATCATTTCTATTTGTTTACTGGAAACACAAAAGCATTCCACATTGAGATAACATAAAGAAGTTATGTTTTGTGTATTTATGCATGTGTAATGATTGTTTGTTGTTGTTTTGTCTTTTTCAGGTGTGGGCTGCCATTCCTCCATGGAAGCAGGGGAGCTTAGCTGAATTTGTAGTGTTGAGTGGCAATGAGGTAACCATAACACTGTTTTAAGTTTCACCAATGTACTTTATTGTATTGGCAACAAAAGTAAAATTTTCCAAAGTAATTATGAAGCTCTTGATATTTGATTTTTTTCTCCTAATACCCAGTTAATATACAATGTTATTAAGTATTTTGTTGTGCTGTGAGGCCAAGACAAAACATAACTTTATAACTATGTAATTGTATCAAGGCTGCATTCCTGCCATATGTTTCCTTTGTGGGTACCAGAAAATACTATTTTCTAATAGAATATTTCACATTGTCTGTGTCTGTGTATCATTCTCTACTAACGCTGCCATTTTTAGGGAGATTAGATTGTAAAGATTATCTATTAGATCTATACAGGGTTTTTTTTCAGGTTTTATTTCACATAATATTTATTCTACGATTTGCTTAAATGGTTGCATCACTGTAAGCAAGGGCATGCAATTCTCAACAAGAGAAGATGGTGGTATAACAGTGCACTTATTTGTGTATTATTGTTATGTATGTGTTTGTACAGATATCTCTCAAACCCAAATCACTAAGCCACACTGAAGCGGCGTCTCTGCCCTATGTAGCAAACACTGCCTGGTCAGCCCTGGTCAACACTGGTGGACTCACTAAAGACAACTGTGCAAATAAAAGGTGAGAGGACATTGTAAACAACCAATGGTTAATTTGGCCTGCTCTCACACTTACCCTTTCTTACCCTCATTGCTTACTATCTTCCTCAAAAGCTTTATTGCCATGTTATGTGCTATTATCTGATATTTTCAACAGGATTTTAATTTTTGGTGGATCTGGAGGAGTGGGAACATTCGCTATACAGGTAATTGGTGCTCTGTGACCTGAATATAGTGGCTCACATGTGATCAAATTACCAGTAATGCATTTTTTTGTGTTAGCCCTTATTTGCAGATGTTTCAACCAACTAAAGGGTACATTTTTGGTGGATAAAACATAACCTATGAATAATATTTTTTTTGTGTGTAGCTGCTGAAGGCCTGGCGAGCACATGTGACAGTTACCTGCTCCCAGAATGCTCAGCGGTTTGTCAGGGACTTAGGGGCAGACCATGTGGTGGACTACACCGCGGGGCCAGTAGAGGAATCACTCAAAGCACTGGAAAAGTGTGTGTCATCAAACCAATACAAACTTCCCCCGCATACAGAAATCACACTTCTGGTATTTCAAGTTTCCTACATCCTGAAACAATTCTCAATAACTTTTGTTTTTGTCGCTTTTGTCCTTAGATTTGACCTAATTCTTGATAACATTGGGGGTGACACAGAACAATGGGCACTGGATTTCCTAAAACCTTGGACTGGTGCAAAGTATGTTACGCTTGTCACCCCTTTCCTCCAAAACACTGACCGCTTGGGGATAGCGGACGGCATGATGCAAAGTGCTGCCACCATGGGCAAAAAAGCTATCAAGGTAATCTTAATACAGAGGCATTTGGCCTAAAAACCATGCTGAAATGTACACACAATGGCTAATTCATTGAATAGATTCAATGGTCTGATAATGTTCTCTTACAAACTATACCATAACACAGTCACTTCCTGATTATAAGAAAAGGAACTGCCGCCTCCTCTGCATGACCATTGTCATGTTAATTATTCATACGCATTTTTGTATTGCCTATGTTTTTCTATAGTTGCTAAGCACCCACCTTCCCCCCTTGAGTTTGCTTGTGGTAATGATGGCATCTCGTCACCAAACCCACACTGAGGTGAACTCAATGTACGGAAACAAAACTTGCAAATAGTGCATTGATGGTTAGTGCATCAAGTGGGCCAACTCTATGAGATACCGCCTTCACCACATTTTACTCTTTTTCTCATAACCACAACTTCTTCAAATCCAAAGTGTGTGTAACACCATTGTGTCACTTTTGTTGGTGCAGTTATTTTCTGAACATTAGTTATATTCAGTACATTATCTCAACATTTCATAGAAAAGATGATCCAACTTCCTGTTTCAAGAAACTGTGAAATATTGATATGAGAATTCAATGTGCAAATGTTTTCTGTGCTATGTAGTAGTATTGCTATATATGACATACACTAGTATAATTATATTGTACTTAAATACCATACTGTGAATATACTATAATATATCAAATAATCTTAACTTTTTGTGACTACTATACTCTGGTGTAACTACAGTCAGTCATTGTAATGTATTTTACTCTTCTATCAGAATATGAATTATAGCAATTAAATTTAAAGAATTTCAAAATGCAACTAACCTTAGCCACCATAAAACAGAAACCAAAGATCTCAGCTCAGTCAGTCTGTGTGTTATATGAACGACATAACTTGGTCCCACAGGGAGGATTTACTTTACATCGCCATTGTCATTCTCACCACCAAAAGAGCTTCATTCAGGACTAAAATCACTGAAAAGTGAAGATTGTTGTCAGCCTGGGAAGCATCAAGTTGTTGCTAGATTCTTCTATGTTAAATTGGCTTTAGAAATGTTTTTGAAATATACCTATGAATAATAGTTTTTACATATGTAGTGAATGCACCCTCTGGCTCGATGTTTACATTGTGAGTGAAAGAAAGGCTTTAGCGCCGTCAGCTGGTTTGTTTGTCCCAGTGCCCTCATTTCCACAGTGTTTGTAGGAAACATGTTAGGTAAACTTTTATGGATACTACTTTGCTTATAACAAAAGGCTGTGAGATAATCATTCTTTTGTTATAAAAAAAAGGAACTTACACATTTTATGGGAATATAGGCCACTTCTCTGCTTAGTATATTGTATAGTTTTTTGATGGATTTGTAATGTAGAGTTGTTTAAAAAACTGGAACATAATCTTACCCTTAAACCACAAAAGGTTATGTTATTGAAACCATCTCTGTTTTTGCAGCACCTAATCAAAGGAGTTCACTATCGATGGGGATTTTTTGCTCCTAGTGGCCCCGCTCTGGATGAAATACGAGAAATGGTTGATACAGGAAAGGTTTGTACAGTGATAATACTTTTCCTCTCAGAAGATTATTATTATTGTTCTGTTTAAAAATATGGCACTAATAACATTGATTAGCCTGTTGTCCTAACCTTATCCTAACCAGCCATCTTTCATCTCCTCAGATCCGACCTGTGGTTGAGGAGGTCTTCAGCTTCGCTCAGGTTCCCAAAGCCTTTGAAAAAATGGAGAGAGGACATGCTCGAGGAAAGACAGTTGTTCAAATCAGCAGAACTGGCAGTGACGTATAGCACAAGTGTATAATGATTTTGGTGCTTTACGATCTATCTGAAAACAGCTTTCTGTACATAAACTGGAACAGTATGATCTTTCTGCCTTTTTGTGTGGTCTTTTTTTGATTTTCAAGAATTCCCAATATTCTTCTGTTATAATGTTATTTCAAAAAGAAAAGTTTTATACAGTAAAACTTTAATTATAAAACACAAAAAGAAATAAACCATTTTGTTACATTTAATGACAGCTGTATTTCACATTTACATATTTACAGTCACAGTGGGCAACACTCTTATTGAAATATCAAAATGCTTGTGTTCCATTGGTTTCTATGTACACAATTGTGTGTATTAATATATATTTTTAATGTAAAACCTAAAGATGTATCAGAACTTTACAAAATGAAAACAAAGTAAACTACATTTGACTAAAAGGCAGCAGACTTCATGTGTTGAAGACCTGATAAGATGGGAGTACCATTATGGAGAGATGAATGCAGCATTGGCACAGGGCAGAATTCCTGTTACATTGTAAAATGTCAGTGGGTGCATAATGTTTTAACATTACATTAAAATGGCTGGAAGGATTCAGGCAGACAAGCTTCGTAGACATTATCAAAGAATTTCTAAAGTCCATTGCTGGGTCATTTTCTTTTCATCAGATTTGTTAAGAATGACTTGATTCTTGTCAAACTGATGGCCTCCTGAAAAACAATGCCAAAATTACATAGTTAATGCAATGCAATGCAAGTCATTCGCTGTTGCTCATTCTATTCTACCCACAAGAGGGCGCAGTTGGTGTTGACTGTACATTTCATTAACTTGAAATTCCAACAAAAAAGATGAATTACTTAGCAAAATCACTGACCTTTCACTTCCAGGACCAGATCTGGTTGTAGATGAGAGTGCACTAAACCATCAGGGGTAATGTCCCACAGCTGATTGTCTTTTCCTTTATTGGGAGACACACACAAGCGACTACCTGCCATCAGCATGCTGCCTGAGGTCTCCAAGAAACACTCTTCTACCAGCTACAGGACAGAATGTATTCAGTTTAGTTTACTGTAAGAAGAACCTTTCCAGACAGTACAAAGGGCAAAACCAGTAAACCCAACAAACATATGTAACCTCTTCAATGGGCACTTTGGTTTATTTTCATTTAGCTAACCTTGTTTTCTGATTTTTAGTGCATACATGTTTTATATCCATATAAATAGTACTGTACAAGAATGACTAATTGACCTTGACGCTAGAGTAAATCTGAAAGTGGATATTAACCAAGCCAAAAATGAGTAAGGTGATATGAAGCAGCTAGTATTTTTATCATTAGTAGATGTAGACAGTACCTTGCATGCGAGTTGTCCGTATTGATAGAGCCAGACTTGCTCCATGCCCCCTGTCTCCTCCACCGCCTGGATCCTCATCAGTTTGATGTCGTCCAGTGTTCCCGTTAAAGATAGTAAATGTCCACTCGCTTTACTGCGCAGACGGAAAAACTGCTGCTTCTGTTGGGACATAACAGGAATAAATAAGTTACATACATACAATAGCAAAACTAAAGACCATACTGTACTGTTTACTTGGACTAAGGGATGCAATGATCCTATTTGGTTCCATCCACTGAACTGACACCAGTCATACACTTGACCAGGCAGGAGCAACAGCTGTCGACCGCGGTAGTTGCTGCCTTCATAGATCACCCACCTGTGAAAAGACAGTAAGATAAGTGTAAATACAACTTCCCATTCAATTTCAGAGCACATGATTAAGTCACATTTAAATTGATCTGAAGAAATCTTAACTACAAAACTATAATTGAAAACGTGAACAAAAAGACGTACATTCCTCCCTCCACCACCAGGGAGCGCACACATCCATCGTGTCCTGTCTGTGTCAGATTCACAGCCCCTTTTGTCAGGACTGCCCTGCGACCTCTGCATCCTGCCTTACTGTATAACCTAATGGAAGGCAGGGACAGCTCCTACACACATAGAACAAGCATTTACATTGATAATACTGTTGTCATTAAATTCCCTATTTAAATGTATGACAGGTACTTACATGTCCCACAGTTTGTATGGAGCGGATTGTAGTGTCTGCAGACCTAAACCCCATGGCCTCTGCATTGGGGTACTGCCCTTCTTCTAACACATACATTCTGTCTGTGAAGTGGGCCTCTTCATACATCACCCAGCTGGAACATAGGAGGTAAATAGTCTTATCAATTGCCCAAATGACGATAAATTGCATATTATTGTTTGGTACCTACCTTCCAGCCAGAACTTTACAGGACCTCGGTGCAAAGTCATCCAGAGTATCTGTGCTGTTTTCAAGATAAATCAGTTGTCCTTGGAAGTCTGGCTCAGAGAATAGCTGGACCTGCAATGCACCGAAGACATTTTAGAAAATATAAAAAAATAAAGTTATGTTATTGACAATTTATAGTACCTTAAATGCTGATGTCTCATTCATTGAATCCTGTAAATGAGATAAGAGGGAGATATTAGAGCAACAAGTACTAAACCAAACTATAACAAATATATCAAATAATTAATATTCTTCTTACACAGAAGACGGGTTGAATGGATGCAATTTTGCAGTTCAGTGCTCCCCAGTCTTCGGGACTTGGATACATGCCTTTCTCAAGAATGTAAAGCTCGCCACAAAATCCAGGGTTTTCAAACCCCACCCAGCTGCAACAGACAGACATTTTTAGACATTTGAAAAATGTAATGTTAAGTTAAAGAGCCACCATTAATTAGTTTTGTTTGTGATTTTGATATGAAGCAAGCCTATGACACTGTCAAAGCTTGATAAATGCGTTGAAGGTGGAACGTGCTAATGCTATGGATTATTTTGCAACATTTAAATGTATGTAACCATGTTTGTGCAAAGGTGTGTATCACGATGTGTATTTAATGACACAACACCCAGTAATGTCTTAAGTTAACCTGCCTGGTTGACACTATTATGAAACATTAAAGGTGTAGCCCATAGGCCCTAAAATAAAATGTATCTGACCCTGTTTTATGATGTAACGTAAGTAATCTGTCATTCTCATTATTTTACAGAAGTCCCACACCTGGCCTCTACAGCAACATCAGATCAGACTTTGTGGGTTACCATTTTGACCAATAATAGTCAAGGTTTTCTTTAGTCCCTGGACTTTACATAATAGACCGATAGCCTAGGGACTACACTTCACTTTAACCACTTAAAATATCTTTGTATTTGAACATTGCGAGTTAAGTTTGTGATTGAGAAACTTACACTCCACTCAAGACGCTGATGGACTGGGTTAAGGTTCTGTGCCCAACTTCTTCAAAGTTAAAGACTGGGTTCATCAGGTCCATGTGCAGGCTAATCTCCTTTAAGTTGCGCTCGCTGAACATTTTAATGTGTGGAGCAGTAAAGTCCTGGAAAAAGTAGATGATTGTTTTAGTTTTTGAAAGATTAATGAACAAAGTTGACAAAAGCGACTGTACTTACTGTATAAACCGGTCTAAGTGACAGGATGCCATCTTCTGATCCTCCCCAGTCACTGCAGTGAGGATACTCTCCTTCCTCTAAAATATACTGCTGGCCCTCAAAGTCTGCCTCCTGGTAACCCACCCAGCTACGAGAAACATGTATTTTAGCACAACTTCAAACAATTATATAATTTTACAGCCATGACTAAGTTTTAAAGAACGGGGGTGACTGTCATACAATGCACAATATACTCACAGGCCTCCAATTATCTTCAAAGATCCCACTGAGGACAGAATTGTCTTTTTCTCTCCAGGTTGGTCAGTTTGTTCTTCTTTGCACATTTCATTGAAGTCAAACACGTCACTTTCCACCTCAATGCATTCGCCGTCGAAGTTAGGCTTCTCAAAGACTAGAGCCTGAAGCAGAGAAGAAAGAGTTAAAAACACAAACTTCTGCTGAAAGTCTTATCTGTTGGTAGTTGGGTAGTTTATGAGTCTTCTGCCCTTCCCTGTCCTGGAGCTGAAATGCCATTCATTCCATGATCCACATTACAAAATCCCATAGTTATGATTCATGAATGTGACAAAATATAATATATATACATGAAGTACAGTACTGTGTCTTAGACAAAAGTTGTTTAGCTCCAAAAATCTGACCTGAACTATATTTGTAAGTCTGTCTGGGATTAGCATGAAGAGACAGAAAGATGTAAGCAGCACCTGTCCATCACATGACTGGATTAAAAAAATCTTCTGAATGCTCCCCTTGTAAACTAAAACTGAATATTTTTTAATGCTATTTACCAGCCAGTCCTCAAACCTGCCTAAACATTACCACAGTGCTGTCTATAATAATTCTAGTCTGATCCTGTTGTTGTTCTCTTTTGACAAATCACGTGTAAGAACAAGCTCCATTGTTTCCCAACCCTGATTTATAGCCAAGTCAACCACAAACTGATTCATAGCTGATAAATGTGTCTGTCTGATCATGTGGTAGAAACCATCAAACCAGCCATCCAAACCTTAATCTTACACCTAATCC
Source organism: Philypnodon macrostomus (assembly GCA_036025475.1). Classification (NCBI taxonomy): domain Eukaryota; kingdom Metazoa; phylum Chordata; class Actinopteri; order Gobiiformes; family Eleotridae; genus Philypnodon; species Philypnodon macrostomus. The sequence continues at coordinate 22,309 of JAVQKC010002674.1, forward strand.
TAAAACTTTCTGTTGACATTATAAGATACTTGTGGCTTCTAGTACCAACAACACATATGTAAAGATACAGCATTATGTTATGTACATGATTTCAAAAACATACCTTGACTTCGTTAGGACGCTCCACCCTTATAGCGCCCTAGAAGAAGAACAACAGCATTTAGACATTTAATAAAAAACAGTGTATCTAGTGTATCTAATAAGACTGGAAATATTGCCAAAATTATTATTTTTTAAATTATGATGGCACTATTTTTTCCCTTCAATTTAGGTGATTTCTTGATCTATTTATGCTTATGACTTTATGTTGTGATGAAAATAATGAATGAATTATAATTGTGGTCAAATGTTGTCTTACATTACATTGCATTATAATACATTAAAATATAGTGTAAAATATTCTAAGAGGTGATTCTCAATGGTTGCACAAGAGCAAATCAAACAGAAAAGCATATATATATATATATATTTTTTTTTTTTAATTGCAAAATGTCAAACAAAACTGTCTATGGAAAATTCTAATACAAATCAAACAAGAAAAAATATTGGATTTTGGTGTGTATCATTATGTCACTATTATTACTATGTCGCCTTAATATCTATAGTAATTCATTATACCATTCTCAAAGGCCTTAGAGATCCAATGAAGGGTTGTGGAAATCCCCATGTCTCCGGACAAGGATACTCTCCGGCCTCCAGGACCCCGACAAAACCTCCAAACCCTGGCTCACTGTAGACCAGCCACCTAAAGACAAAATAAAGGGAAGACATTAAAGCCATTTTCTCAGCTCTAGATTATGTTAAAAGCAAATAATGACTAAAAATCTAAATTCCTTTGAAGAGGAAAGCCTTTCTCATTCTATTTCTACATTAGGTGAATGATTAAAGGATTTTTTATTCCCAGTCTATTCAGATCACCATTTAGTTTGAAAATGGGACATAAGCTGCAGCCAGTATCGTGCATTCCTTCATGGACAGAAAACAGACGCTGGACATTGTCCCAGAGGTCATCAGTCATATTTAGAAACATTAATAGGAAAAGATTACAGTAAGTGAATGGTCAAAATAATGACTCAATGACTGACTATCAGAAGACTATCAGAAGAATTGAAGATAATGGTTAGAAATCTTGTTGAATGTACATTTTTAATAACCGTATAATCATCTTCATTATGCACGTATATCTTTAGTAAAGTAATACAATATTTTGGACAAACAGCGAGACTTACAGTCCAGAGTGAACCTTTATGGAGCCAGTGCTTTGTGGCACTCCATAGGAACCAGTCTCTACAATCTCATCGTGGTACGATATCATCCTCCCCATCCCATTCACCTCTGAAAACAAGTCAATCCGGGGAACAGTGTAATCCTAAAAGCAATTAACAATTAATGAACCATATGTAATAAAAAGGTGTAGCAGGCTCATATTAATGTAACAAACTTACCCTAACTGCCAGTTTCATAGATCCGATGACCATAGGCGCAGTGGGCACATGCTGGTCTATGTTCTCTGGTGGTATCGGTAGTTCCTCCTCTGCCCAGATGTTCACTATCTGATCTGTTGTACCTTCTTCTAAGGCAATGGTGCGACCCTGGAACCCTGGCTTCTCATACAGCAGCCAGCTAACAAAACAGACAAATCCTTTTATGTTTTGAAGTGTACGTTTCATATACACTTTCCATATTACATTCATTACAAATAGAAGTCTGTACCATCCTCTGATGACTCTCACAGATATGACTGGAGATAGCTTGATTGAGGTAGCATCTTCTACATCACCATACAGCTCAAAGGCTTCACCTCCAAATCCAGCATGTTCATTTATAACAATCTGGGACAATATACAGAGAAAATATTAGCACAACACACAATAACTGCAACAGAATTTTGTCATACCTTTCCGGGCCTTTTGTGAACTCCTCTGATAACAGGGATCTATAAAACAAAAACACACAGTATAGCTAAAGATGTGTTTTGTAGTATAGGAGAAATAAAACAATGGCACTGTCTTTTTGCAGTAAACAAATCTGCATGCTTTTTGAATAGTTTCATGTTATTTGCATTCATTCAAATATATTTTCCTGGCTTTACAATTTATCTTAAGACAAATATGTCCTGTCCACACATGAACATGATTCATATCTTTGTTGCAACAGCTTTTAAACAGGATATGAAAGTAAGGTTGCTATGGTTGTGGTTTGATGAGCAGACAGCATTTTGAAAAGGGCTGGTTAAAGTGAATATACGCCACATCAAAGCTGTGTTTCTATGAATGAATGTATCTGATCCTTACCTTTGTCTTTATCTTTGTCCTTGGGGTGGGGCCCGGGGTGGTACCCTTTATAGGAGACAGACGGGTGAAGGTCTTGTTTGGTGAGGGTGGCCCCGTAGGACTCTTCAGAGCAGTGTCTTCGTCTTTGTGTTTTTCGATGGTTGGCATCAAACTTAAAGGTGCATTATTGCCAGTCAGAGCTGTGTCCACCTCAGTTGTCTCAGAGATTTGAACATGGTTGTTTACTGTAACTGTCCCGGGATCCATTTTAGGTCCACTGGTCTTCTCCAAACCCTTAGAGGCCTCTGGTTCACTCTTGTTCTCCTGGAGGTACTTGTCTAAAGGGTCCGGTAGTTTGATCTCTGATAATGAGAGGAGCTGAGGTGCAGCAAAGGTGGGACTAAAGGGTGACTCATTGTGAACACCTTCACCTAAAGGTGAGTCTTGATCTAAAGGCTTCACGCCCTTGTTATCAGCTCTGACGTCAGGTAGCGGTGGAGAGGGCCCCTGCCTTTCAGAGTCCACTTCCTGTAGTGGGACAGCTGCTGATTCAGTCCCGTTCAGGACTGAGGTACTGTCCTCTTTGTTTTTCCTGGAAGACCTCGGGGAGGACAGAAGACTGGAGAGGATGGACATCCGTCCCAGTCGAGAGGGTCTCTTCCCAAAACCATTGTTTATTACCTCTTCTAGTCCTGCTTCAGTCTGTGCCCCCTCTTCAACCCCACTTTTGCCATTAGTCTCAAGTGATTCTGTGTTTTCTTCAGTTGAAGACTGGTTATTCTCCTGAGTACCATTGTCCAGAGTTTGTCCATTTCTAACCACTGATTTTCGTTTAATTGCCATTGCTGGGGAAAGATCTTTAAAAAAGTCATTTTTCCTCAGTCCAAACTGGAACTGTTCTGGGTCAAATGCTTTCTCAAAATGGTCTTCCTTGATGGCGGGGAGTGTAAAAGAAGGTGACACTGTCTTCTTTCCTAAATGTCTCTTTGGAGGCAACGAGAAGGGGATCCCACCTTCTTTAATACTTTTAATAAAAACATCCAGATCATCCGACTGCAGTAAATTATCCTCACTCGTTGAAGTGTCCAGTCTGCGCTTGTGCTCCTTCTTCCTCCAATGTTTCTGACCATTCTCCACATCTAACCAGCCTGACGGAGACTCCTGGATTACAGGTAACGTTCCTGTGTCATGAGTCAAGTCACTGTTGGAAGGTGGCATCTCTGGCCAATGGGCATCTTTCAATTGTACAGATTTGTGTGGTTTCTCTATTTCAGTCGTTTTCATTATTTCCCTGGCATTCTTGTCTTTTTTATTCATCTTAATGATAATCTTTTCTACAACAACTTCCTCTTGATTGTCCTCATCATAAAAGATAGACACATCTTTTTCTAGTTTTTCACTAATAACTGCGGCCCTGTGCTGAGACTCCTGTTTGATAACCTCACTGCTTTCTTTATCTGTCAGCTCAAGTTTTATTGGAGCTATCTGGTCTTCTTTGTTGGCTATAGAAATTGTGTCAGTCCTTAATTCTGGGTCTGGTGCTACAATATTAGTGGGTGGACAAAATGTTATTTCTGTTTCTATTTCTTGGACAAATACAGTTTCCTCAATAGGCTGTACTTCTTGAATATTGCTTTCTTTATTTACATGATCTGGACGTATTTCTTCTTCTAGCTGTTCTTTATGCACTTGAGGGATGACTGCCATTTTTGATTCTGTTACTTCAGTTAATTTGGGCTGGTCATCGGGAAAACTAATAGATTCGGATTCTTTGCATTGTTTTTCACTACTTTCACTCTCTGCATGCACAATTTCAACTCTCTCTCCATTTATAATAACGGGCTTTTGATCACCTTGATTGTTAAATTCACTGAAAGTAGGTACAGTGTCTTCTAGACTTTGTGCTAACATATCTTTATTGTCGGCACTATGACTTTGCATGCTTTGTTTTTCGAGATCTGGAGTTGTATCCTTGCTGGGAACTCCTTCAGCCACTGGTGCCATTTTGATGTCCAATTTTGGTTCCAAATTTGTAGTTTTGGATTCAGACAATATACTGTGACTTTTTCCAACTTCTGATGCAACATTATCATCTTTGGCAACCAGGGTCTTTTTGTCTTGTTGGGTGCTAATTTCAGTGTTAGCAATTGTATCCTCAGTCAAGCGCTTTATTGATGATTCATTAGTAGAATTATAATCCACAGTTATACTTCCGTCCGTCACTGGTTTAGCTTCTTGAGACAGCCCTACAACAAATATTGATCCAGTTTGGTTTTCTACTATCAAATCCACATTTTCTGACTTTTTAGCTCCGTCTGCTTCCAATTGCGGAGTTTGGCTGTCTTTAACTACACTTTTATCTTTTTTGGTTTCTGGCAACTCAGCCTTACCAGTTGACTCACTTTGCTTATTTTCATCTTCTTTAAAATCTTTATAAATGTCCTGATTTAGGTCCTCCACAACAGGTGTAAGCTCGTCTTTCTTCTCTATTTGATCAGTTAAACCTTCACTCTGCGATTCTTCTTCGGATTCCAGTTTTAAACATTGCTTTCGTGATAGGTCAGATAGCTGGTCTTGCTGTGGAGTGTATTTCGCTATTTCATCCACAATAGTTGCACCCTCTGGCGCCTCTTTGCTACTGGTTTCTATGTCCTTAATTTCTAGGTTTTGTAGCTTGTCATTTGCCTCTGAATCACCCTCTTTTGTAAGATCTTTAACCAGTAAAATAGGCTCTTTGTCTGACACAGTCTCCACGTCTTTTGGCATTTCGCTCACAGTCACACTGCCAGTTTGAACATCCAGAATATCAGATGGTTTCATGCATGTGTCCTCGTAGCATTTTTCTTGTAAAACATTTTTCACATCATCAGATGAAAGTGCTTGTTTTGCTGCCACGTCTTGGTCTTTACAATTTTGGTTAAGACTACTAACAATCACATCTTTTTCCACTTCACTAGTCTTTTTAAGCGAAACCGTATCGGACACAGCAACTTCCTGGTTAGGTTTAATGTCGCTATAGATGTCGTCAAGCTCAACAGGTTTGGTGGTTGTATCTGTTTCATCCATGTGGCTATTTCCTGCATCTTCAGCCAAGACTAAAGCCTCTCTGCTCTGGTTTAGATCTGGTTTTAGGCCATCTATTACAGCTATTAAAGAGGAATTCTCTTGTAAATCAATGTTATCGTCTGGCATTTCACTTCCAATATTACCATCCTCCAACACAATTTCATCAGCTGTTGAGAAAATCTCTTCCTCCTTTGCAGAAAGACTTGTATTATCTTCATCTTTCACTTTAACTTCATTCACACTGGCTTGGTCTGCTTTGTCAGCTTCAATATCTGTAGCAACGTCCTCAGTTAACAAATTACTCTTGCTACCCCTCTCTTCTATTAAACCTTCATTATCTTTGTTTTCTGTGTCCTTGGGTTTGGATGTAGGTGACATTGGAGTAAGCTTTTTGACTTTAATTTTGGTGCTCCTCTGTCCAAGGGTAGGCAGCTTGCTGGTTGGTGATAAGGGATCCACACTTTCTTTTTTTCTGTGCAGCTTCACATCACTTAGCCTGGATGAGGACGTCTGCTTGGTCAGAGGAGGAGGGCTTGATGTGTCATTGTCATCGGGGTTTCTTTTGTACAGTTGTTTAGATGATGTGATCCCTGCTGAAAAAAACAGACATTGTAAAATCTTAGTAGACCTATTAATGCTCTGTCAGCTATGCATACAGTGGCCTATTGTTCTGGCATGATTAACTCACCTTTGTTTGGGCTTTCAGCAGCCTCACTTGTTGGGTGCACATCTTGATATTTGAAGACCTCGTCAGTCGTTTTTCGGAATGGAGACGTAACAGGAAGTCGGCTTCTTGCAGTCGGTGAAGTTTTACTTTGTGTCAAGTTTTCTGGGCTTTCTTTAATTGCAGTTTTTATACTACTGTCCTCATGAACTTTCCCCAAACCATTAACCAGGCTATCACTGACTCCATCTGACTTTTCAGTGACAGTTTTCAATGAAGCTTTAGAAATAGGATTTTCTCCCGATTTCCTCTTAGCCTCTTCGAAACTAGACCTTCTTTCCCTAACACTAACTGGAGATTTCAGTGGTTCTTTAGCCCTGACTTGTCTTCTAACTTTGAATGCATCTGGTGCTGAAGTTTTATCTGGAGTGACTGGGGATGTAGACCTTTTTGGGATCTTGGACCTTACGCTTGAAGTTACACTGCTGCTTTGGTCTTTCGACACTGTTCTGTCCTTGATGCCTTCTTTTTGAGTTGTCTCAAATACTTTCCTTGCCGCTTCTACAGATCCCTTTGGTTTTGTTGTCACATTTCTGGTCCTGCTTCCGGCTGTAGAGGTCGGGCTTTTCAGACCGGCTGATGTCTTGATTGTCTGCCTTGCTGTGGTCTTATTACCCTCCTGGACTTTTCCTGCTACTTGTGTCTTAGCTTTGTGCATGTCCGCATCTGCAGAGGGATCATCAAAGTCTGAAGTCTCTGAGTCTGCTTTGTCTAAAGCTACAGGCTTAACTTTAGCTTTAGCATCAGCTGGACTGTCCTCAGCTGCAAATGGCTCTGGTTTAGCTTCTTCAAGTTCAGCATTGTTGATAGGAGGACTTGGTTGTCTAACAAGAGATAAAAAAAAACATTCACAGTATAACAATTGTTTACCTTTTGATTAAATTGTTTGAATTGTTTAAATCTAGGACAGAGGGTCTCAAACTGTGGTACTGGTAATTCTGGTGGTACTTGGAGTCTTTCTAGTGGTCTTTTGCAGTTCAGATTTCAGGTAAATGGGGTTAAATTTGATAACATGGGTTAGTACTAATTAAAACCCACTTTAGCGCTGGTTTTGACCACACTCCCACACACTTCCCAGCCTATTTTATTCCTAGGTTTAGATCTGGTTTAGGCACTTCTTGGTCAAGTAAAATAGTACTGGAAAAGTCAGCTATACTAGCCACAAAACGTTAGGGATATGTGACTTCAGAATGTGAGCTTACAGGATGTTCAGTTGGGCATGTAATACACTTTTATGATATGCTGTAATATTAACTTTTTGAGACTAGTATATGTTCTAAAGTGGTTCTTAATAAGCTCATACATGTTTTATGAACTATCTGCACCTGCACATGTCAGAAATACTAACTCAGCTAAGACACAGGGAGACAAATTCCTAGCTTAATGGTACAAAATAACTATTACTTCAACAATAAATCATGATCATCTCCTCGGGCACAATGAGGGGCTACTGACTAAATACAAGGTGGAGAAGACTGCAAAAATTCACAAACTATGCTACAATTCATTTGTGTGGGCCACTCCTGTTTCTATGTGTGTGTAACCAAGAAAACCCAAGTTAAACATTGTGTGGAGCAACGCACCTGTTGCCGGTCAGGTTTTGTAATCACTAACATACGGTGGCAAATAGCAATACACCATTTGTAAACACAACAAGGGTGACCTTCATATAAAACTTGATAGATAAAATGTTAATATATTTAGTTTTTAAGCTTTAAGTTGTATCTATTAGTCTGATTGAAAGCTCCATATAAATATTTCAGTGGTGGAGCCAGCCGAGTCGGTATTGTTCTCTCACAATGGAGCATGGGAACTCAGTGCTCAGGTTGCATGCAGCTTTGCTCTCTACGCTCTCTTTGCTTACTTTTCCATCCGGATCAAAAGGAGGTATTCAACAATAGCCACAGCAAAGTAAAACAATTCGTACTCACACTTTAGCCTCTGTTGAATCCGCAGTCTTTGAACTGGCTTCTGTGCTTGGCTCCTCTCCTGTTGTTTTGTTCTCAACTGAGCTGGTATCCGGGCTAATGTTCACCTTGTGGGCGAAAAATGTGGATGGCAGGCTCACAGTCTTTCTTGTGACACACACCTCTCCTGAATCGTCCCCCTTAATAGACTTTTGCTTTGAGTCCGTGCCAGTGCTAGTAGTCCTGTCTGGCACTTGGGGAGCAGCACTTTGAAACTCCTCTGTGGTGGGTGCCAAGTTGAGTGCGGGCACCTCTGGCAGGCTTTCAGTTGATGGTTGAATCCCACTGGTTGGTCTGTCAGCAGTGCTATGAGTAAATGAGTCATCTTCAGGTATGACTGTAACAGGTATAGCCAGCACGGGAGGTGAGTCTGGGACCTCCTCTGAATCTTTTACTATTCCCTCTCTCTCTCCCTCCCTCCCGCTGTAATTCTCCTCCTCTTCTCCCAGGTGCGTTTCAACCCAGACAGCTTTGAACAGCACAGGGGATTCACGCTTGTGTACTTCAACTTGATTATGGGCACTCAAATCAGCTTTTACCAAGTCATTGCTACTAGTTATCTTTATGTGATCTTCATATGCTAAGTCCTCATCTGGTTGCAGTGCTGTAATAAGATGAGGAGTAGACGACTGACTACCTAAAGTTATTCCTGATAAAGTTGTGCTGTGTCCATTTTCCCCAATTTTCACAGAGCTTTTCTTTGATGCTAAGCTAATGCATGTAAGATTTGGCGACTTAGGAGCGTCAGATTCAGAATTATATAATAAGATTTTTACTGGTGTTTGTTCCACTGTTTTCTCCCATTGCTTCTCCTCCGTATCCTTCAGTTCATCTAAATGTACATGCAGCCTCTTGTTGACTTCCTCTACCACCGAATCAGCAAAACCTAAATTTGAATCCGCACTGGGAATATTGGTGGTCACTGTCTCAAAATTTGATGAACTCACAATCCCAGAATTCTCTGAGGAGCTAATTTTGCACACTACCACTTCTCGAATGCTGCTTTTTCCACTACTGTTGGTGTCGGCGAATGGTACGTCAGTGTTCCCGGCTATGACAGATACCATGCTGGCCGTGCTGGCAGTGGAGCTTTGGCTGATGTTATCGCCACATTCTGCCCCCTTCGTGGCATCTGCCCCCTTTGTGGCATCTTTTGGAGATTGTGTTGGTGTCTTCAACCCATAGTCTTCTTGATATTGGGGTGATTTTAGAGATAAGGGAGACACTGGTTCTGTGGATGCATCGGAAGGAAGTTTGCTGCTGCTCTTTTTGCGTTTGGGGTTGAAAAAATTGCTGATCCGATTAAGCACGGTCTTTTTATCCTCTGGATTCTGAAAGACAGGCGACAGACAGAAAGATAAACATTGAGATGGAACATACATGACACACCTATAGTCTATAGACTGAAGAAAACATAAAATACGAAGCCAGTGATTGGTGCAAAAAAGAAAACACCAGATTTAACTACGTAAGCCAATCTAATTACTTAGAAATTAAATAAATCCATGCAACCACAAAATGTCATAAGACAGTTGGCTTTGACGCAGCAGCAGTTAATATTAACCTATAGGCATTTAAAAAGATTACACACAATCAGATGTGAGTAGGAAGATTAATAACTAACTAAACATATAAACTCAGGACAAGGGTCATGTACCGGCATTGTACGAGAAACAAACTTTCAATTTGAGCTTTAAATCAAATGCACTATAAATAGCTAGTAATTAAAGGCAGCAAAAAAGGCCATACATAAAGCACTTTAGAGCGTAGATTATTGCACACAATGGAAACAGCATTAAGCCGACATAATACACAGACCTTGCAAAATAGTACTCCACATGTTAAGACAGGACTGTCAAACAAAAACATTTAACATACCATTGAAAACTCTAGAGATTATGCAGTGGGGAAAAACAATTATTCCAAGGTTTGGTAAATTCCAAAATGTTCCCAATTTCCAAAAAAGAATACAAATCTGTCTAAAGTGTAAGTAGTAGTTCCTGTCCGGATCCTAGCTGCAGTCTGTGTGTTCCTTGTTCTGTGAGTGCTGTGTCTCACTCGAGGGCATGGCCATTTGCATCACGGCTGCTGTTTGAAAAAATACGTCAGTTTACAACATGGCAATCCCCGATCCCGGTAAAATACAAAGGTGTGGATGGAGACTCCGCCCTTCCTCACGCTAAAGCCATACATCTGTTATTTCCTGTGCCCTTCATGACACAGAGACATGTGCTTATATCAGCAATGACTCACAAAACCAATACAGCATACATTCAGTTTCTATAGGCACTAATGTTTTAAATAACACTCCCTCACAGTCTATCTATCTATGTTAACTTAAGAAATTAAGAAATATATTTGTGTCTCAGTAGCAAGATTTTCCAGTTTATGTTGACAATTTAAATAGCCTTAGTAATTTTTGAGGGAAAAGCACACAGTTGAGATACTACTCGTCAACAACACACAAGGAAGTCTAGTATACAGCAATACAGTAGTGTACAGTAGTAAACAAACAATCAGGTGGAAATGCCAAAATAACTTCCTTTGTAAACACATCATGAAATACAGCCGATGTTAACTATATTTTAACAATAAACAGTCATAGTTGTTGCTTTTTAGATAAAAAAAAAAGTATTTCTGTAGATAGTAAAATACATTTGAGCCCTGTCTGAAGCTGTGACTCATTGACCCGTCTCATGCAAACACTAGAGCAGGTCTGACAGGTTTCACTTGGTCAGAGAAGGCCATGTACAGTGAGATCCCAAAGGATTATTACAGATCGAAAAGAGGAGGAGCTAAAACATTACTGTAGTCATGTAGTCACAGAAGACTGTTAGTGGGTCAGTGTTACTACTGTCCCCTACAGGTAGAAACTGAACACACACACACACTAAATCAAAGTCAATAAAGACAAAATCTCAACGAAACACTTAATTAATTTTAGTAGCTTCTTGATGCTCTTTCCAATTTCCAATCCATGACATTTCTAGAACTAAGATATTAATTTTCTGGTTTCTTTGACTACCATTATTTATTTTTTCTGTTTCAACAAAAAAAAATAACCAGAGGAAGTTATTACACACAAAGCATCCCAAACAGATCTCAATCTCAATCTTGCATACATGTATTTTACCACAATTGCGCCTTTAAAACTGCACGGACATTGCAAACCCACAGTATACACAGTATGTCCTAAAACACGCAGAGAGTACTTATCCTGCAAAGGCTACACTTAAACAGCACAAAAAACTAATGGAGTAGTTGTGAGATTATTGTCCTTGTTTCAACTTGTACTTAACTTGCAAAAGCTACACTTATGTGGCGCCAAATCATACGTTTAACAAGTTGAGAAGAAGTACTGTGAAATGTTACAATAGCACTAACCTTGAAGTATTTGTTGGGAGAAGAGGGGCTGGTCATGTCGAAGCTTAACATGGAGGTGGACTCACTCTGAGGGTCCCACTCCAGATCGGCAGTGGAAACGCTCATCTGGTCAAAGCTCCTGGTGGACACAGGCAGGAAGAGGAGAGGGAGGGGGCAGAGGGGCGAGAGAAGAGGATATTAGATCACTGTTGTTTCCCTCGGACAGTACATTCTCAGTACTTATGTTTCCTTTTATACAGCATTTATGCAGTTCCTCATTTGTATTATTCTTTCATTGCATGATTTATATTTTGTTATTGGTAAGCCCCAGAGATGTAACCCAATTTCAATTATTTGTATTTGTTGTACAGGTGTCAGAATTACTATGACAACATCACACATATGACTGTTTTATGCTAAAATATGACAGTATTGTGCAAATGGGTTTATGTTGTAAAATGATGCATTGTAGTTGCAGTCAAACAATTTAAACTATAATATTCAATGAGAAGGAAAACAAACAAAATAATATACTAAAGTGGAAGTTGTAATAAAAAACTAATTACATTTTATATTAACTGTTGAATATTGAGAGGTAAAAAAATATGGCACATGGTACAAAATATGCCTATTCAGCAGAAGTAATGTAAATAAACATGCAGTCTCTGACAACAGGCCAACCAGCCCAACCCATTCTGTGGTATGGGACTTTTCGAACACTAGTAATTGTTTTTAAATGTGGTGACGTCTACCATTCTTTTTCATTCTATGTACAGATACACTAACACAGAAAATCCTCTTGAAGTGACACTGGATGGAGAAAATTCAGTGTCAGACCATGAGCCCTGAACAATTAGTGTCAGACTGAGGATTGTGTAACATGTGTGCAACATGAGGAGGCTCGCTGACAAGGAGGAGTGGTTTTAGTAAGTGATTTAACATGGTGACAGATCAGACACACCCAGCCTGTAAGAATAGCAAGATACAATCAGCAAAGACTCACTGCGTTATGCTTGAGTTAGACACCTCAGGCTTTCAAAGGCCACTATCAGGAAGAAGCAGCAATATTTTTATCAAATGTTGGAAAAATATGCATTTATTTGAAACTTTCTAAATAAACAAACAAAAAAACAGAACTAGGACTAAACCAGGACTAAACAAAGACAGAACTGAAGTAAGGTTAAAACAGGTCTAAATGAGGTCTAAAGCTAAACCAAGACTAAACAAGGACAAAACTATGATTAAACCATATTTAAACCCAGACTAAAACAGGTCTAATGAGTAAACAAGAACCAAACTAGGACTCAACAGAAGACTAGACAAAACCATGATTAAACCACTTCTCAAACTCAAACAGAACTAGAGCAGAAGTCTGGAGCTAGTCGTGGAGCACAAAACCACAACTAGACAAGAACAAAACCAAGGGTAAATCAGGACTAAACCAGATTTAAACCAGAGCAAAACTGGAATGGCTCAATAACAATACAGCCTAAAACTGTCAGAGATATTTAGGTTCAATGATAAAATATAGATGGTGGATGTTGGTGAAACAATTTAGACACCATCAAACTGTACAAACTTATCTTCCTGTGGTTTTCCCCTTCCAGATGTAGGTCACATGCCACTGTAATACTAATGTTATATCCACCAGGGGTCAGAGTTTGATTGCTTTTGTAAAAACTAGAACTGGCTTCAGACCAATGTATTTGACACGAATTGAACTCTTCCTCGTTATTTTTGATTTGTGCCAAAACTATTAAGACCTGGATACAAAGGACATGCAAGCCTCTGATAACAATCTCTTAAGTAACGATAGGCGCACTTCATCACACCACATCAGCTCGCATGTGTTCTTTTGTTTGTCTGTTTGCGGAAATAGATGCCATAATAGTCTAACTAACTTCATTAATCATTCTTCTGACATTCAAATGGACTAGTTATTGAGCAGTGGTTCTCAAACTACGGTACAGGAATTTTCTGCGGTACATGGTTTCTTAGTAGTGGTATTCTGCAGTTCAAGTCTGTGTTTTAATGTTTACACCACTGTTCAGTCCCTGCACAGTTTATTCCTAATTTTGTTTGGATGAGATTTAATCCTACTTTGCCCTGGTTTAGACCTGCTGAAATCCTGATTTAGCACTTGTTTAGTACTAATTTAGCCCTTGTTTAATCTTAGTTTCCCCCCATATTTAGCTCTGCATTAATGCCTGTTTTGTACGTGAGATTAGTCCTGATGTTAAGTTACTTCTGTTTTTGTTGTAGTTTAGACCTGGGTTAGTAAGCCTGGTCGGGACCTGCTTTAGTCTTGGTTTAGTTTTGTCCCATACTTTATTCCTTTATGAACTGGAGTTAGACTTGGTTTAGGGTCAATTTACGTGTAATAAAGGCAAATGAGCTACAGATGAGATGGGGCCCTGAGTGATTTAGAGACATATTTGTCGATGTGAGTTGCTGCTCTGTGCTTGTATAAACATGCTGCAGTTTGATATGAGTGTGGTCATATATGAAATTCAATTACATCAGAATGGTCGTGCCGATACATGAAGCTGTAGTAACTGACAACAACAGCCTTACCAGGGAGGTGCTGAGATCCTCCTGGAGATATCTATAGAGTGGGAAGTGATTTATAAAGAGGCGTTGGATTTCACATCATAGTCATGTAGCACAGCAACAGATATCACAGGCTATACATTAGATATTATAGAAACAAAGCCAAACTGCTCTAAAAAGTTGATGATTAATTACTTTACAAAGCCCCTATTTTGGAATAATGTAGCAACAGTAGCTTTGGGGATGGAGTAGGTCCACTAACTTGAACTTTGATTGTTTGATCCCATTCCCTCGTTAATACATCCTAGTGTTAGTAGACAAGTCCTTTCACATATGCCTGGTGCTTTTGGTGTCTTGACAAGCACCATGAACGGATTAAGTACAAATCAAGTCAAGCTGAATCAAGTCATTTTATTTATATGGCACATTTCAAACAGACATCTAAAGGCTCAAGTGGCTTTTTGGGTAAAATTACAGTGTCTGTATGCTGTACAGTGTCAAATGAAAGATTATGATTAGCACTCTCTTTCATGCCAAAATATCACAATAATATTGTCTTAACTCTGTCAGAACCAAATAAATGCCATAAAAAGTTGGAGCCACAAAGGCATATGTGACTCACTCTGCTCTCTAAGCTTTAAGTATACATTTTTGTTAATGTTTTAAAAAATCTTTTTCCCAGAAAAATACTTGACAAAATGGATTCTTTCTTTAATATAAACATTTTGAGCCTGACCCTTGACCCTGAGAAAGTTTTCTTGATCCACTAAAAGTCTGAAATTCTCCTTCATCATTGCTCTCAACAAACTTGCTCCAGCTTGTCTGACCGTGTCTCCACACACACAAAGATGCACTGTTAATTTGTAGGATTTCAACCAGGAATGTTTACTGTTGCTTTTGATACTCCATGGCAACTCAGATATCACTACTGGTTACTTTAGGTCCTGGAGAATACAAACTTGCACAAAAAAACATGGTGTACAGCAGTGGTTCCCGTGGTACAGGTAGGTATGGTATGATTTGGCAATAAAAGATCAAATCGTCATATAAAGTTATGATGATCTGCTATCTAGGAAGATAAAGGAATAGTGCTACATTGCATTCATTTATGCTCTGCTCATTTTTACTGCAACAATGCCAAAAAAAAGAAATAGTATAATGTACATTGAATTTGTAGTTAGAAAGGTTTTATGAGACACTGGTAGCAGTCGTCTTCTGTATAAGACAAAAAATACAAAGTCAACTAAAATTTGATAAATATGAAATAATGATTTTAGCTTAATAAAATTGTATTATTATTAATATTTTTACTATACAACCATGTGCTTCCCTTGACCAGGGGTTCCCACACTTTTCAGACCATGACCCCCAAAATAATGTGAAGAGAACACCCGGGTTCCCCTGTCCCACAAAGTACACAGGGCAAAAATAAGCCTACTGTATATACATGCATTTTAAATGCTTTGTAATGCTTTCATTTGCATGGCTTACACAATTATGAATACCATGCAATTGAGATCTCTATATTTATCTAGATATATATATATCTATATCTATATATATATATATAGCTAATATTGGTGAACAGATTTTTTAGATCGGTAATTTCATGAGTAGGT
>JAVQKC010002701.1:0-16398 GCA_036025475.1 Philypnodon macrostomus
GGTCTGAACATGGACTAAATCAGGTCTGAACATGGACTAAACCAGGTCTGAACATGGACTAAACCAGGTCTGAACATGGACTAAATCAGGTCTGAACATGGACTAAATCAGGTCTAAACCCAGTCTGAGGACCAAAATCATGGTCAAGTCTATTTCTTGTAAAGAGTTAATGTGATGATCATTTTGAGTGTGGGTTCTGTCCTGTTTCTTGGGATAACATGATCTATTGTACAGTCCTTCTGTACAAACTATAAGAGCTGTCCTTCTATGGTGCACAGCAGGGGTCTTAATTATTGGAATATGTGTCATGTTGTTGATTGACAAAGATTGATTGGTGCACCAGTGTGCATTCGCTCTCTGCAGACCATTAGTGGCACATAATAGAGCCATAGCCAAGTATACCAGTAAAAGAAATGGATCTTTTGAATGACATCCAATGAACAGCCATGTCAATAACAGCTGCCTCTCTGTCTTTCTATCTCATGTTGCAGGTTTTAGAGGACACGTGAAGATACAAAGAGGAGTTTCAACTTTTTGATTTTTTTTTCGTTGAGAGCAAAATACATTATAAAAAAATCAACACATAAGGATTTTTGAAGACATATCAGCATTTACTTACTATAAAAAAGCTATGGTTTGTGATGATGGAGATGACGCACTTCACGCAACAATGGTAGACGGCACAGTGCAAGAAATACAAAGAGAAAGTAAAAAAAAAAAAGATGAGAAACTATGGGATGGGACTGATCAACAGAACTTTTTTTCCTTGTTGAGACTTGAATTGTTAATTAAGCAACAAACTAACAAACAAAAAAGCAGCAACAAATAGATTTCTATATACATATTATATTCACATACTATATTAAAAAAGGAAAGAGGCGCTTGTGGCTTTTTCTGAACTGGACAAATGAGGGTTCAAACTTGAAGATCAAGACAAAAACAGTGGAAGAGTCGTCGACGTCCACTGATAGACTTTTCTCTTTCCCTCTTTCTTCTTCTCTTCCTTTCATGACCGTCAGCAAAAGCGCAGAGCTGTGACTCGCCGCCGCGGTCACCAATGTTTCCGATAGCAACCGTAGAACTGCAAATCTCTCTCACCCCTAAGGGACCAAAGGACCAAACCTTTTTATTCTCGACAAGTAACATATAGTATTAATGCTACTAATACTACAACTACTACTACTAATATTACGAGTTAAACTTAAGAAAAATACTAGCTTCAGGTTGATTTAAAAAAAAAAAAAAAAAAAAAACAGGAAAGGGATTTTTTTTCTTGGACATTTATAGCTACTGGGTTTGAGAATATTAAAACATACAGAAAATGTATAAAAAAAAAATAAAGTTATACTATTTTAGTGGCGTAGAATATGTGGGGTATAGACATTGTATCGGGCATGTTCAGATATGTTCTCATGAGTTCACCTTTATCATGTTCCCGTGTCCAAAGAATCAGTAGTGCCAAATGTGACACGGAAACTAACTCCATGTTTAGAGACCACCCTGTATGGAGCTATGTGCGGCCCATTACGACTGATTCAGACCAGCAGGGGGCATCATCACATGTCGTCATTAACGATTCACTCTTTCACATAATCTGACCATAAAGCACTGTGCTAAAAGTGCCAAGCGGCCAAGCTGGATGCACCACAGTAAACCACAGCATCTGTAAGTGCTTAATAAAACATACAATGAGCCGGGGAGTGGTGGTAAAAGACTGTGTATGTAGTATCCAGCGGGTCGTGCCCTCTGCGGCAGCTCCCCTTCTCCGTCCTCACCCCAGTGCCAGCATCTCTTCTTCAGAACAGGGACCATGTCTTCACGGGGACTGAGAAGTAAGATGCTGCATAATTAAGTTAATGATGATATTGATCAGATGGAGAGCAGCGCTGTGGGGCAAGAGATGCACAATCAATTATACATTGGCATTTTGAATGAATTGACTGAATGACAGAGTTCATCTTTACCTCTGCTAAGGAAAAACTCTCAGTTATCTGTCTTTTCTCTTTTCCCTCCACCTGCGGTCTCATATCTCTGAAGGCGCTCACATGTGACTACTCCAAGGCACCTCACTGTACTGCATTAATTCAAAAACTATTAGTTTGGATAAGGCTCTGACAGGATGTGTACATAGAGTTAGAGTGTATGAGTTCTTCAGTGAAGAGCAGCTGTATTTTTTTCCAAAGGGTATAATAGCACAGTATGAGCTTGTACAGTGTGAGGAACAGCCTTAGGAGGTCAAATTAAGAGCAAAATGATCCATCAATTAGACAGCAGCAGGCCTAAAGTAGAGGCGCTCCAGCTGCTGCCGCCTCACCATTAGCACATTGCTAGCACACAGCTCTATACAGTGTGGTCACACACATGGCCGGATCAGGTGGGATTCATTATCTAACAGTGCATCTATAACATATATATAACATACTCACCTCTCTATAACATTCCATATCAGAGTCTCCATGCCATTATACCTCGGTTTGCTCTGTGAAGCCGCTCCCTCAGGACCAAGCGAGCCTTATCGCTGCTCCAAACTTCAGACACATCAACGCTTCACTCAGTGTCGCAATGCTGTCCACAGCCAACAATACTCACTAACATTAGCTCCAAAATGGCTGCTCTCTCTTTACGTTAGACTGCAGTCCCACTGTGACTCAGCATTTTTCATCCTCATCATTACTCTGATAAATTCACCTGATACAGCGCCTGTGCTGAATTATTGCCTTTAGATTTGATTATGAATTGCCAAAATATTAGCATGCTCACGTTATTTAAGATGCGTGCCACATTCCATGGACTCCCAGAGAATTATGAATTCATGATTGGGATGCATATCTGCTTTAGTTTGATAGTAAAATATTGAAGCATATTGAAGTGGAGTGTAAGATCTAGTACAATAGGCCTTTGGTGTGCCAGCAGCAGACAGGCTGTTCTCCCTGATATACAGCCTGTTTCCTCGGGCCATACGGGGCCTTCAGACCCACTCTACACCTGCCCGCATGGGACACCTACTGGAGACCAGACTAAATTATTCAACTCAAATGAAATGTGGCCTTCGCACAACACTTAGGCTAATGCAAATGAAAGACGCCAGCTGTGGCTAGAATTTAATGAGTTTGTAGAACTCAGAGGAGAAAAGAAAAAAGTTTGATTGAACACGTGTGAATTGGTGATACACCGGCCTTTATATACTGTACATAATCACTGCCCAATTCTAATACTGGACAAATACGAGATACGAGAATGAAAAAAAAAATAGAAATGTCAGTAAATACTCGTCATTACTCTCTGCATGTACTCAATCTAAAACTTTTCTACATTTTATCCACTCTTGCATCATTTTGTTCTTTTGGACTCTTTTGTCCACTTTTACCATGGTGCCCTTTTCAATCTCTGAGCATGCTCAATAGGGGCTGGGAGGGTTCAAGATTACGGTACTACTCTTATTAACGATGATTCTTTAACTATGGTTTGAATGCTAAGGATAGTAGCTTATTATAAATATGAAATCTGTATATTATGGAGAATCAGCACAGGACCTTTCTTTGGGTACAGATAGGGTAGTGTTTGACTTGGGGCTGTGGGAGGGAGGGGGTCTTTGCTTTATATGAGGATGTTAACTTTCTGGTTTCTCAGCACAAAGCAAACAAAACATATAAGCGTCAGGAGAGTTCCTGGCGTGCAGGGCGCAGAAGAGAAATCTCAGTACTATTTTATCTTTAACCCGAAGAGAAATGCTGTTTACAACTTGTTTTCCTTTCTTGGTTGTCGTTTGAAAAGAGAGCGCCACCTGTTTTGTGGCAGTGTCAGTACAGCATGGATACGCTGACAGGGAAAGCAGTATCTTTTTATAGAAAACAAATGGTGGACAGATATCTTGTGTTCTGTATTAGCCAGAGAAACCAAACGTTTATTTCTCCTGTTGAAATGATACGTAATACCTGCTGCTTAAATGACTTCATTTAACTGTTTTATTGTTTACTTATTTATTTCATATTTAAATTATTTATCATTATTTATTGAACATTTGCGTATGGATTCTCTTATGGTTATGGTAAGATAAAGATATGTATTGATAAGAAATGTTTATTGGGGCTTTCTCTCTTTCTCTCCTTTTTTCCAATTTTACAATAAAAAATAAACTAGACATTGTTTCTGGTGAAAGTGGTGCTTCACTTTGTGCAAAAGAGAGTCCTCAAAGTATTCTCTTCTGTCTTTCTTCTTGTTTTAGATTGCCCCTGTGCCCCTCAAATGCACAGATTGTGTTGTATTTATGTGCTAACTCCACATCCTGGGTGATTTAAAAGTTCCATCTCTGTTTTCCAAGTGGCATGATGCTCAGCTGCGGTGGCACACTGCTGCTGAAATATGTGTCAGCTCACACTGAGATGGGTACAGCATACCAAACAAATTTGGAGCACGGGAACATCTCATTCTCAGTTGGGAGCGATCATGAATCATGGAGCGGCTGTGGGAGAAAGACGGGGAACAAATAACATTATCATGTTGACAAGCAAGGCGCTGTAAATTGAAATAAGGAAGGTAATGCCTTATCAGTCAAGTTCCCCGCAGCAGTCAGGGCACGCTTTGATGTCAGAAGCCAAAATCTGATGCAATATGTCACTGCACTCAACTCAGCCTTCAGCAAAGCCTGTAATTCACAATCCTCTGTGAGATATAAAAAAGGAATAGGAAGGACGAAAAAGTCCAGGCAATGGTTCATGAAATAAATTGTCCCAATTACAATAAAGTGTGGCTCTTGGTCAGTGTGCGCGGCAGGCAGTTCATCTTTATTACAATCAGTTAATGAAAATCAATCCCCCTCCTGATAAACTCTTATCTCCACGGCCTGTGCGTGGCCCTCGTGCGCGGAGATAATAAATTAGGCTAATATTGCCTCTGATGAGGGAGTGAATTGCAAATTATTGTAACTTTCTTAAGATTTATGATGCAGATGCTTCATTTCCGAGCTGGCTTTTTCAGGGTGTCAGGGTGCTGGGGGCCATTTGTTAAAAGTTTGGTGACACACTGCCTCGTTAATAAAAATACACAGTGAGACAAGCAGGTGCACTCAGCTGTTGCCTTACTGTTACTGTAGCTGCACAAATGTCATAAGCCTGCTTCCTTGAACGTGCAATTTCACCTATACCAGTGAATACATATGAGCAGGCAGGAGCCCAGGGGATTCTACGTGTTTGCTAAAGTAGGACTGCCAATCATACAGTGTATTTTTTTCCCTTCTCCCCAATCTCTATCACACACGAAGCAGGAGCGTACGATTTGATATGTAGGTCAATACCCATTCTGCGGGGAGCCGGTGGGTGCGATATGTCTAGTTGCTTGCTGTCACTCTGATTATTGAGGAGACACAGAAAGATTGAGTTGGTCAGGTATGAAAGAGCCTGCAGTATGAGATAGCTCCATAATCGTTGCTAGTTTGGTGTCTGGAAAAAACACACACCTGTACACACACACACGCACACAAACACACGCACATTCACGGTGAGAAATGAGCAACTTCTCGCTCTTTGTTCTGCAGCACTGACCCATGTAACAGGGTGTAATGGCTGGGTATGTTGGGCGTCCTCTAGTCAAGTGCATCATTAAGCAAAACGCAGAGTGCCTGCCAGGTTAGAGAGAGCCTTACAGGTCAGGGAAGGATCGACGGGGAATACAGTGACATGATCATTGGAATGACTAGGAACACAAACACAATCTCAGAAGGAACAGCTGAATGACTGCTTCCCGTCCGACATCTCATGCATCATTTATTGTCAATACATTTGGTGTGAATGCAGAATTGTGTTATATTCTTTAATAGTATTGGTTTAGTACTCATTTAGCCCCAGATTAGACCTATGTTAGACCTATATTGTTACTGTTTGCGCCTACCTCTATATATGTTAGACCTGGTTTAGTCCTTTTATATATACGTATTTATATATATTTTACGGTGGGCTTGGTAAAATGTTAGGGGGGTGGCACAGCCATACTTAAATACTCCTTCGAATGTAATCATTTTATCTCTATCAAACCCAGCTCATCTAGGTCTACAAAACACGTTACATTAAGACAGCCATCAATCTATGTATTATCAATCTAGGAGTCCACTATCTATTTATCTTGCAAAGTGCTCTATTAATATCAAATTAATTCCTCCATTGAGAGTATCAATCACTCAAGTAGTTTTTTTCTCAACTCATTAGCCTGGTAATTGTCCTTGTTTACCTTGGAAAGTCAAGACTCCGAAATGCAGGCATCAGTAAACCTTCACACTCACCGGACAGGCTCATCTGGAGCAGTTTGGGCAAAGCTATCTCAATCTGTAAAACTTCGACATATCCCATTTTAAAGTTGTCATAAGCGTTGCCCCATTTTTAACACAGTGCGGTCTCACTCAGGGGCTGTTACATAAGGCGGGGCTTGTCAGACCCGACAGATGACAAGATGCTGCTTTTGTTTGTTTAAAATGTTTGGAGAAAGAGAAAGGACAACACATTTCACAGCTTCAGGAATCATCTTTGGGTACTACAGTATATGTAGTATTTAATCTGCCATCGTTTACCTGCTTCATGTTTTGTAATCTTGGATATTTGGAGTTCTGTGCTTGATTAACCAGGGTTTATCTCTACTGTATTATCTCAAATCAGTCTGCTTTGCCCAACTGGATATTGAATATGTCCAAACCATTTTATTTTAACTTACACACATCATTTTGTGAAAATACTATAACAACATTCTGTCACTGGATTTGAACTTCGGCATGTTTATCTTGAGCTTTATGTTTATCCTGAACGTGTCAATAAGCCTTATGCGTTGAGCTGCTGTCATATGCTTGTCATTATAAGCAGTTAAACTGGTCTACCTAATAAAGTGGCCAGTGAGAGTATATTTACTGCACAGACAGAACCATTGTGTGAAGACTGTCCTCTTTTGGCTTATACCTGCTTCTCCATCTTCTTCAAACCTGACACAGCTCACCCTAATCATAGCAGCCATTGTTCATATGCCATCTAAATATGGGCGCCCAGTGCTGCTGTTGTTGACTCAAACCCGGTGTTAACCACAGACTAAATCCCATTTGGAGGCGTGCAGTGTTCTGGCAGACAGCAGCAGAAGCAGCAGCCAGCTCAGCTCTCAGAGGTAACATTTACACACGGGACCATAGGAGCATACTGTGGATCCCTAAAGTACACAGACAGCCTGTCAAAACTGTCTCTGCTGCAGGCTGTCACACCTTATAGACCGAGGACACCACCAGGACACACATGGTACTGCAACACCAGAAATAAATCATACAACGAACCTGGGTACGGAGTGTCCAACACTTTAATACACAAAATTATAGATACAACACGACAACACATTAGTTTAGTTATAAGAACTCAAAATAACCACACAACAGTTTACAGTCTATACACAGGCAAATGTACACATATAAAACACATATATACACTCTTTCAATATATTATTATATAAAGATTTGTTTTTACTTTCAGAACTGGAAGCCAAGCAGCTTGAAGAGGGAGTGTGTCACAGAAATGCTGAGTACCACTCTGGCTCATGGGAGTTATATGAATAGGTAGTTTTTACATACAGTTGTTGGATGCTGTGCATTGAATATAAGGATTGATAGAGAAATGTTGGACACAGAAAAGGAATAAGTAACTTTAAGAAGTACTGCCACTCTATGTGTTTGAACAGCACCGAGATGACCTTTAGATTTGACTGTGAGCTGAGGAAAATATTTCTTCAGGAGTAAACCAATAAACAAGTGAAATATTGTGTCAGAGTTTGATCATTCCTGTGTTAGATGAAATGTAGATACGGAGGTCCGAATCTACAGAAAAGCTGTCCTTGGCCAGTGTGAAATCCTTCAAAAACAATACAACATTCACAGATTCTAAGAGAATACTAACACGTATATAATGTGTGTTCAGTCGAGTCACTCTTTCCTCAAGCTGGTGATACTTCCACAATGTGTTTGTTTCTTTGTTTAAATCATTTATCTTTATACATCATTTACTACAGCAGCAGAATGAGGAGGAGTAGAAGAAGCTGGCAGTGTGTCTGTGAGACCGACACTGCGCTGCTGTTCAGACGAGGAGTCCTGGGAGAGTTCTGCTTTAGTTTACTGGGTGGCAGTGCCTTTAGGTCCTCCAGAGCGCCGTAAGCTGCCATAGAGAACTCTGGGTCTCCGGTGGTCAGCAGGTCAAATACACAGGACTGGAAGTAGACGTCCTCTACCTGCAGAGTCTCTCTACACTTGGCCGTGGCACGCTCCACACTGTAGACCTGGCGTGGCGGTCTCAGAGGGCCCAGCTCGCCCCCCTGTGAGCCCCCCGGTACTCGGGGCTGCCCCCGGCCCAGCATGTGCTCTTTGATGAGCTCATTACGTGGGCAGCCGTGAAGGCACAGCTGCAGCCCACTACTGTCCTCAGAAAAGTCTAGCATGTCCTCGGGCATACGGACGGCGAAGGTCAGGTAGCTGCCCACGCGCCGGATGATGATGGAAGTGCCTATGTATCTGGCCTGAATCTTCACCTGGCGTCCCACACCAGAGCCCCCCCGCTCCACGATGGTGAGGCTCTCTCCTCCACTCCGAGAGCCATCCTGAAAGGCCAGGGGCAGGTCATCAGTGGTGGCCTGGTAAACCTTCTGGTCCGTACAGCCATGGTAGGACTTAAAGATTACTGTGATCTGAAAGCAAAACAAACAGGACGTTAACAATCACCTTTTATATTGACCTATATTTATTTATAGGCACTGGTGGGCGTTGCCACGTTTGATTAGGAAACACTGCACGACACTGTACAAAGACTCAAGAGAATTGGTGCAATCCTCATTACCACCACCAGGTGGCAGTAGAACATAAACAGTTCAATGGAAATTCAGGCTTGTCTCCAGCAGAGCACTTTTATCTGGCTGTAATCTTATCCTGGTTAATTGATAACAATCTGGAGTCACATGATTTCTGTCACTATTTAACTCAACTGTTCTGCACCAAACTGAGATAAGAGAGCCTAGATAAAGGCCTGTCTTGTTGCTCTCACAGTTGGACTCGCACTTCAGACGTCATCACTCCCACTCCTGCACATTGCTCAGACTTGCTCAGTGGCTGATTCATTTTCCAGCTGAGCTTTGAAAAACTCAGGTCTAAGCTCTGTTTCTTCAGAGCGCCCTGACAAAGCGGCTGTGGTGGAGTTTACACTTTCGGGGATACTGTACTTGATGGATGATTTCCTGTCTCAAGTCTGGCGGCTCAAAACACGTCTGAAAGCATGATCTGGGCATGCGGGCGCCGGCACAGGTTTACGGTGAAGGTGCACACCCAGAACAAACTGTTACTGTTTTTCAAAGGCCGCGTGTCGAAATCTCACCGTCTGTGTGTGCTACTTTTGCTTTAGTTCAATGCAAACTCATAAGCTTTGTTTGTTTTTCACTCAGACGAGACGTAAAATGGGTATGTGTGAGAAAATGATAACATTTTCTAAATAAATACACTTTAATATGCAGAATGAATACTACACATTACGGGGTTTCAGTGCCGGTCGCTTCTATTAATTGCACTAAACCCTTGCAGTGCTATCCAATTATGACTTTATTTTTCCACATTATTCCATATTTACACAAAAAGGCCCAGTTAATTATTTGACCAGAGGGGTGAAAAAACATTCCAGATCATGGCGGGTTGGAGGAGAACGTCGTAGTGAAGCTTTAATCACTACCATATGACCACCCATGTGTTAAAGGTAGAGCGCTCAAGCATGTCTGTGATCCAACACCGCCAATATGCACTCCCCTCCTTCTCCTTCCCCCTCGCAGATCTGAAGGAGCTGCAAGACAAGAGGAATGCTGGAGGCTGGAGAGGCACCGTGGAATGACGATTAACTTCACATGTTTGATACTTTATAGAAATACTACTAGTAGGCTCACAAACTCATATAGACCGTGAGCTTTCCACGTTAGCTCCTGTTTGTTTAGGGCTCAGGCTAACAATTGTTTTCATTAGAAGCTAGTCCAGGCCAATTATTTTCTCATTTAATCAATTATTCATGGCCCGGCCCGACTCTGACCCCGGGCGTTTTGGCATCTCTTCAGGTTTAAGTTGCTGTTTTTTTATACTTAAAACAAAAAGTTACTTTACTTTTTTAAATACATTTTGACTGTACAATTTAATCGCAACTTGATTGTTATTGGTGAACGCAGTATCCATATTGGAAGGTACTAAATGAATCCAAATAATGTCATTGTCTACCATACTAAAAGTGTTAGTCCTACTTCAGTCCTCAAGTTAGACCTGTTTTCATTTTATTTAACCCCAGTTATTCCAAAAATGTTGTCCCTTCATAAATAAAACATGAACTGAACTTTTACTGTCTGTAGTTGAAAATGCCTTAGCCTTATAAGTATCCACATGTTGCAATCATATTGTTATCACATATTCTATCATATTTGGGATCCACATGATGCTCTGAACATACCTTGCTGGTTGCTGTGGCGCTGGAGCCTAGAACCACTGGCACGTTGGTCACCTGCACGGACAGGTAGCGGTTGTCTATCAGAGGCCACGCTCCCTCCACTTTACAGGTCTGAAACTCATCTCTGAAAGTCCGTAAATGTGGGTCCCCAAATAATCCACAGTGGGCGTATTTCTTCTGCTGTGCGGCCGGCCCGGACATTAACACGCGGTTCTCGTAGTTGCACTGCTCTGACACTGCCGGCCGGGACGTGCTGGGCGCCTTGGCCGAAGAGGTGGGCCCATCACTGGAGCAGTTGTATTGAGAGAATAACTCCTTTATCCTGAAGACGGCCGAGTGGTAGACCAGGTCACCCCTGCAGCTGCGTGCCTGACGCCTCGTGCACAAAGCGTAGGCCCGCAGAGCGATGCAGTAGTCCACATCCTGGGCCATGTCCTCCTGCAGGCCACTGGATGTCGAGGTAGAAGCCACATACTCCGTGTTGCATCGCTGGATTCGACACTGCTGACAATGAGCTGAAATAGACCCCAAAAAAAAGTTTAGGGAGGTATTTGGCAGAAGACCATTAGCACTAGTACTAGTATTAGCATACCAATATAGCATACAAGCTACAACTTTTCACCACCTTTTTCAAGGACCATCTCAACAAACCAAAATTAGTTTAGTTTCTAGGTCTTACCCAAGAAACAATAGAGATTAGATTAGGAGAAGGACAAAACCAGAGATACAGAAAAAGTAAAAAATATGGAAAGACTCCCGAGCAGCACGTGAAGAAACCCACGTACCACCGGTGATACCTGTACCACAGATTAAGAACCACTACAGCCGAGTGCTATACAGGCAGTCAAAACTTTTCCACTATCAAGTTTAGTTCAATCATGAGAGCCATTAAAATCCAAATGGGCAAGCTCACGAGGGCTACGGGGCCAGTCAGAACTTATTTCCCCTGACCAGGGCAAACTCGCTTGGAGGAGGAAACCAACCTTTGTAGCTTACCGTGGTGTGTTGAATGTGGTTTGGCTAGAGTTGCTGCATATAACTCAAGCCCATAACGCTATAGACTATAGGGCACAGCAGGTCTACCATATATAGGACAGTATCACAAGAAAAAGTGAGAAATGGTAACGGACTCATAAAATGTGAATTATTGGGGGGAAAATGTTAATTGTAATTTTAATTTGATTGCTGCTGGTAAGGACACCTATGTTACCTTGTGATTTAACACCAACAGATTTCTGGCAAATTCTCCATTAAATGTGTTACTAATACCAGGTCTCTAAATATACACTGACTGGCCGCTTTATTAGGCAGTCTCTGTACTTTAAAAAAGAGGCACCTGGTGTGGTCTTCTGCTCCTGTAGCCACCTGCTTCATGGTTTGTCATTCAGAGACCAACTTCTGGAGAGCTTGGTGTAACAACTGGTTTTCTGAGTTAATGTTGGTTTTCTAATACCTCAAACAAAACATTTTTGGCCACAAAACTGTCACTGACTGGATACTGTATAGTTTTGAAACCATTCTCTGTAAACATTAGATGTGACATAGTTGTATGTGAGAATCCCAGTATATCAGTATTTTCTAAAGCTACGCTTCCTTCAGTGTGCCCCAAGGCAACTGTGGCTACACAAGTAGTTTACCACCACCTGTGTGCGATTGTGGTGTGAATGAATAATGGACTGAAAATGTAAGCACTTTGAGAAAGCCTTGGGCAGTGCAAATCTAATCCAGTATTATTATCATTATCCTAAATGCTCAACCACATCACATCAACATTTTCTTCAATGTGAAAGGCTGACCTCACAAGCAAGAAAAAGGCCTACATACCTAATAAATCGGCCAGTAAGTAATTTGTGAAATTTAAACTATTAAAACTGAGACCAACAATCCATTGTCCAAAGTGCCCCTTATACATTAAGCTAAGCATAGTTGCAACACAGGCCCTTTCTATTACAATAGACTAATCTCCTGTTTACTTCAAATCTCCATCTAATCCCCCTAACATCCCAAAGACAACATGACAAAATGTGTTTCAAAACATGTTTCAAAATGTGTACGTGTGAATATTTTCTGGGCTTTCACACAGCTCTGATGTACTGAGAAGGGCTGACAGATGATTAATGCATCTCACAGTCACTGCACTTTAACACCGGTCCTGATAAAACGGAGCAGGGTGTGAGAGGTCAGACCAAAGCCATTCTGAGTTCACTGAGGAGTGCACTGCTGTGACTGACACTTTCTGACAATCACTGCCTCCATATATATATATATATCAACATCAATGAATCTCTCCTTTATGTTGTGGTACTTTAGGCATTATAAGCTAGTGGGAAAGCCAACAATTGTAAAGCAACAAATAAATACAATACAAATAGACTTGTTTATCTAGTTTTCAAATAAATAACAAAGTAGTAGTTTCTGTATTTGTATGTAATATTAGCTGTATTGAATACTAGACCCGTGTAAGCTTATAACATAACAGACCTATAATAATGCAGTACTTGTGATAAATGTCTATAACGTCAACCACAAAAAAACTTAAAGGTTAGGTTATGTAAAAAACAGCATCACATTCCAAAATTTTACTTGTATGTAGTTTTATTTAACATAAAAATGAAAAGACTAAGAAGTATCAATACCAGAAACTATAAAAAGTAAAGAATTCGACACCCTTGCAGGATAGATGAATACTTTTGGCACAAATCAGAGAATTTCACTATTTTCTAACTAATAAAACGCATTACTCCGGATATACTGGCTGAATATATAAAGTGTGTTTCAGTCACGACACTACCAGTGAAGTAGGCTGCCCTGTTAATGTTTTTTCGTGGTTAAAAACAACCCCAGACCTTTTGGTCCCACTGCTACTGAGCTAGATGCTAACAGTGAGCTAGCGTGTAACTGTCCGTACATAGTGGATACAACACTAAAGGATAAAGTGTCTGTGTTTTAGGAGAAGTGATAAGAGATGGTCCGTGTTCTATTATGATGAGATGTTTTGGTTAAAAGTGCTAGGTTAGCCCAAAAACACTTGAGCAAAGAGTTAACTCGTGCTTCTGTGCTAGGAATACGAGTGGAGGGGAGGCAGGAGGCTGGATATGCAGCAGCAACAGGCAGCACTTTGTCCCCGTAGCGGACGGGATAGCCCCTCACGAAAGCCTACTATTTCACTTTCCTCATCACAAAACGATGTAAAACTAAAGCAGCTATATGTCACAGAAGACAGAAGTACTTGGATATAGTTAGTTTTCACTCAGTACTTGCGAAAGTTAACTTTTTACATCGTGAATTAATTACGTCGACTGTGCGCTTTGCATGCAGCAGTGGAGAGGCACGGATTGAACCGCTCTTACCTGGTCGAAACAGCAGCGAGAGTAAAACCATAGTGAAGGTTACACAGTCCCAAAGCTGCCGCTTAGCCGTGATCTGAAGTCCGCTTCTCCCCATACCAATCCATTCACCTAGAATGGAGTTCCTCGACTGCTGCTCATCGACGCTGTGGCTGCGGGAAATCACACAAAAATTCGTCTTCCTTCCCAGCGCTGTCATTCAAAAGGGGCCCCTGTCTTCAGGGCGGCTCTACGAGGGAGGGGTCTAAAGAATAGTCGGGCCCAGAGGTGATTACTGGCCAATGAAAGACTAATTATTCACTAACCACTTGATATTTACATGTAGTGGCAATTACTGGGACGAGGACAGTGGAAAAAGAGCCCACAAACAGCGGGATGGTGTGAAATAACTGGCTATATAATGAAGTAATCACAAGGACTTGTTAAGGGCATTAGCCACACAAAGAACTGGAGCCTAACTAACAAAACCAACACAGGACATAATAACATAGGCTAGTTCCAGCATTCAATTTCTTTGAAGTAGTAAATAAAGTTAACTTCTCAAGGGAGGTAAAACTTCTCACTCAGGTCAGCTGTTTTGTTTGGCCACCCAGGACAGCACCACCCCCATCTCCCACCCCCATCTCGAGGACAAATGTTTGTGTGTTCCAAGCAGGAATCTCTCACCTGTTGTTTTCTAACTCCACTTTTAGTGCTTCAATAATGAGCTTTGTTTGACACCTGCACGCAAACTAAATAGACCCAAAGGAAAAAAAATAGCTAATGGAATTTACAAAGTTACGCTGAAGAATTCACATGCTCTGAGATTATTTTTGGTACATAGGTTCTTTCCAAACCAATAAACTTCATTTGTCAGGTCTAAAAAGTCATATAAAAGTGTCGATTATTTAAACAGATCTCAGCTATTATCTTTTCCATTACTTTTTATGCAGCAACTTGTGTGTTGCCTTTTGTGGCTAACTTTCCAGGCCTCTCACTGCTCCAGCGACACAGCGTCTTTCATTTGCACAGCTGCTGTCGAGCCATGCCCTGTGTAAGCACATGCACTATGCAGCTCTCGCACCTACACTACTAACTGACATAAAAGATATAAATGCATTGTTCTAAATGAAGCAAGATTTACAAATACGGGTCAGAAATAGTTGGGACAATGTATAAAATTGGAATAACAGAATGGTGACAGATCTAAAAATAAAAAAGGGGGGGTGTTGGGGCTGTATTAACAACTGACAATATCAGGTGCTAAAGTTATATTAGTGCATGTTGCATTTTATATTGTTTACAATTTACAATTATGGTTAATCTGACCATACTGAAATACGCTTTTGTGTGATTTGTGAACCATTGCATTCTGTTTATTTACACATTGTCCCAACATTTTTCTGAATTATAAGTGAGATTAAGCGTTTGTTTTGGTGCAGCTGGAGCAGTTGGGCCTCCCTCCTGGACTTTATGAGCGAGAAGTGAACCCAGACAGTTATTGGATCACTGCTCTTTCTCTACACACCCTAGCTCCTCCGTCCATACAATTGTGTGATTCAGGTGGCCTGTCAGTCTCCTGAAAGGTCTTCACAGGCTCATGTTGATGTGGGCCTGATATATATATATATATATATATATATATATATAGTATAGTAGACGAAGGGGGAAACGAAGACAGCTCAAGCCAAGTGGAACGTTTGGGATTGTTCAGTGCTGTCAGGGGGGGCCTCTGTCACACTGTGAGCCAAGTTTATCCCCCAGGAGGGCTCTACCTTTCTTTGTTTGTTCAGCTAATTTTGGAAGGTTTGCTTGGGTGATCTGCTTTATGACTGAGCTTTATAGTCATATTCAAAATCCCCTTAAACAGGTTAAAATCCGCCCTCCCTACAGCTGTGAATGCATGGATAACTATAGGGGAAAATATGAAGTGATTTCAAATTGGGTTTCTGTCAGTTGTGTCTTACCTATGGTTGTGAGAATCCGGAGATGGCATTTTCTGAAAAAGACAGACAAACAACCCTATTATTGATGGAGATGGTGACAGTTATATATTGCAGTGGCTAGCAGAAAAATAAGCACACATTGGAATAAATAATTGTTGTTCATGGCTATTCTCTTAATTTGAATTTACTCCTGGTTTAGACCTGCATTACTTCCCTATTTAGTTGGTTTAGGCCTGGGTTAGTCCTGGTTTAGATCTGCATTACTTCCCTATTTAGTTGGTTTAGGCCTGGGTTAGTCCTGGTTTAGACCTAAATTACCTATTTAGTTGGTTTAGGCCTGGGTTTGTCCTGGTTTAGATCTGCATTATTTCCCTATTTAGTTGGTTTAGGCCTGGGTTAGTCCTGGTTTAGATCGGCATTATTTCCCTATTTAGTTGGTTTAGGCCTGGGTTAGTCCTGGTTTAGGTCTGCATTACTTCCCTATTTAGTTGGCTTAGGCCTGGGTTAGTCCTTGTTTAGACCTGCATTATTTCCCTATTTAGTTGGTTTAGGCTTGGGTTAGTCCTGGTTTAGACCTGCATTACCTATTTAGTTGGTTTAGGCCTGGGTTAGTCCTGGTTTAGACCTGCATTACTTCCCTATTTAGTTGGT
>JAVQKC010002703.1:0-17333 GCA_036025475.1 Philypnodon macrostomus
AGAGGTAGTCACCTGAAATGGTTTTCACTTCACAGGTGTGCCCTGTCAGGGTTAATAAGTGGGATTTCTTGCCTTTTCATGAAAATAAAGAAAACTCATTGAATGAATGAGGTGTGTCCAAACTTTTGGTCTGTACTGTATAATTAGCCTATAGGAATATAGGTAAGTTCAGGTGGGTGAAGAGGACAAAATCACAGCATGATCTGAATAGAACTATACAACCTAAGCCCCTCCCACTCTGTTATTGAGGATATATTGCTACAAGGAATCAGAAAGCCTTCAGTAAACTAGTATGCAACTTCCAACACATTGCCAGATTTTATATAATGAACTTATCAAACACTGTTGTGGCACAGGTAGCAGAGCCATTGTCCAGCAACGATAAGGTTGGCAGTTTGATTCCCGCTTCAACCTGTGTATGCTGTAGCTGTGTCCTTGTGTGTAATTGGTTTTTGATGGTGATTGAAAGGGCCTTCAGATCCTTTGCAACATTGTACCCAAACACATTGAGCACGCTATTAGACCTACAGAGGTGTTTTCCTCTTGAACTCATAAGCTGCATTTGAAGTGAAATACCAATGCCAATAAAAGTAAGGGCAGCTTATTTTTCATATTTTTGCAAGAACTGTATAAATGATGTCTCCACTTTGGCTTCATGGGGTACTTTTCCTTCAGTCACCTTGTTCCGCTTTTCCCATTAGGGGGCATGGGTGACTGGAGTCTATCCCAGCAACTATAGGCCCTAGGCGGGGTACATCATGGACAAATAAATGTATATTTATGATTGAAAATAGGTGCTTACACCACCCTCTCTGCAGCCTCACAATTCCACTTGGGTTCTCTGATGTCTGACACACACAGAGCAAACTATAAGTACATTCTTCACTCAATCAATATTCTGCATGAGTGAAAACAGTAAATCACAGCATTGTTATTGGTTTAGAGTCCAAAATATGTCCTGTTCATTCCAATGGACGCAGGGTCTGGAGGGGGGATAGGCGTTGCTATTTTTACCCCAATATTCACCCCAGAAAATCCAAAACGTTTAAAATTGGCCGTTAGGAGAATTTCAGCAAATATTTCTACATTAGTCGAAAATGATCTCTGAGACTCTTGGGGCTGTCAAAGGCTACTCCAACACTTGTCAAATCACAAAATGAGGACCGTGAGGAAATGGCCACTGTGGGACATTCACGTACATTGTCTACTGAAGACAAAGTGCACATTTCTTGAACCACTTTTCATTTCTTTTGTTGAAATATGCCATTAATCGGGCTTGAATGACTTGCTCGCATAAAGAATATTCAAATTGATGCAACCCACTTTTGGGGGAGTGCGCCTGGAGGGGGAGATGTGCCGATTCTATTTGATCTGTTCATTTTCAAAGGTGGAAAAAGTTCATATGAAAATACATGAGCTCTCAGAAATGTGCTCACTGTTCTGTGAAAGTCAAACTGCTTTTAATGGAGCTATTTCCGACCATTAATAGTGCCATCATCAGACGAGAGGAAGAGCGAATCAAAGATAAGTCTAAAAAAGGAACTGGACACAGTAGTAGTGAGGAAGAGGAGTGTCAAAACAATTAATTACACATGCTCACTGCTGACATTAGAAATTGCAAATCAACATAAAAAAAACCACACTAAATAAAAAACAAACAGAATATGTTAAGGCGGTGTTCTTTGGCGCTCATTTGGCCAATACAAAAGTGATAGTTAAAGCATATTTTGTCAGGAAGGGCATCCAAGCCTAAAAAATGTCAAAGCAAGATGCAAATCACTGCAGACTAGGAGGCAGGTCATTTTCTGTCCTTACGGCCTCATGTAATACAATTGGAAATGAACATTAAGTTTAGATTTAGTCAAAAGTTTATATACATTGTTTCACATGACATATCTCAACCATGTGACCACTTGACCCTGCCCGTCACGTTTGATACTAAGTGACCTGTTATCGACCAGTTTCAACATTGACATAAATAAAAACATTTTATATTCTCAGCAGCTGCTTCTCACAGAAGTCCCAAATGTCTGCAGTTTTCCCCCAGCCTTTTGGTCTCCTTTCAGTCATGAGTGTTGAACATTATCTTTCCTCTGTTCATTCACCCCCACATAATCCGCCAGGTAAACACAGCTCACTTGAACTCAGCGTTATTGTAACAAAACAACAATAGATTTTGTATTCGGGAGAGAATTTACTTCATCACCATGGCTGCAGCTCTTCCATCTTTATACAATATTTACAACCAAATCATGATGAAGATGTAGACGTGAAAATGCTCTCTCTCGCTGGTTCCCTAAAAGCCTTTTCCTTCTCAGGGGAGGGTGGAGGCTAAATGGCTGCTCTTACAGTATCTTTCAAACGCTCTCATCCATCACTTATAGTCCGTCCGTCAAAAACCATGACCGCCTTCCCTGATTTGACTCCTCATCACTTCTTCATAACTGGCCTACATTATGCTCCAAGTATCTCAAAGCCTGACCTATAACCCTCATAAGCCTGCATCTATATCTCAAGGGGTGGTCCACAAGTGAGTTTTGACATATTCTGCACATTGAGTTGAATTATTGATACTGTGCTGCAGACTGCACTAAAATGCAGACCTTTCATTTTCTTCTGTTTTAAACTAGGGGCACACAGCACAGCAAAATGTCATTGTTTTGATCTTGTTTTAACACAGGGGTCCTGTTACGGGTTGGACTGTGGGACCCAATTGTATCCCCTTGACCACTGTCAATTTTTATTGTCGTTCATTTCCAAGTCATTAGTTTATAATTACCAACCCTAACCTTTACCATGGTTAGCCCATATTTAATAGGTTCTTCTATTTTGTATTACAATCTTCTTACTATGCTAAATATTTTACAATATTATGGTAAAATATTGTAAAATATTATGGTAACCCTAACCATAATTACTATATTATTATATGCTTATAACCCAACTTTTACCATATTTGTTTTACCTTGCTGTAAAGTGTGACCAGATAAAATAATGCTTCAAAAAAACATCATCTGCCCCCAGAAGAACAGTTATTTGCATAGTATACTTACAGTACACGCCTCATGTTTATGTAAATATTTTATTCTTTTCATGGACAAGACTAAATATATGACACTTTGATAATAATAGCTTAATAGCTTGTATAATAATACATTTGCGGTCCCGTCAAAATAACTTAACACACAACCATTAATGTCTAAATCTTTTTCTACTCCTCCATGATGAAATCACGGATCTGGTGGATGTTAGAGACCCCGCGCTCCTCCACCTTCAGTTTGATGATGCCCTACAATACTACACCATTATTTAGCAACCTCTCGTCATCTTGAGAAGTATTGCTGTTCATATTTATTCATCTAGAATTCCCACCCAAATTCCCTCTGTTTTTTTAAGTGACATGCTCTGCCCGAATCCTCATGTACCAGGTGCTTGGTGCACAGGGAGAACCATCTGGAACTAAAGCTTTAATTTGCTGCACATTTCTTCTTCTAGCTGGAAGGCAGGCAATACAAGTCACCATGGTTACGTCATCATTCCACAGTAGCCTAGATCAGTCATTGTTCACCCATTTACCTTTTGACCACATAAACCATGGCGTGATAAAAGCAGCCATTAGAGTGTCTGATTGGTTAACTAATATTCAGATGGAGTGAGAGATGAAAGTGGTCCAAACCTTGCTCATTTTCTGACATAATTGCTTCTTTTATGATTGCCGTCGTGAAATCCATCTGACCATGTCAAATGTGCGTCAGCGTATAGTGCCAGCCTCTGATTGTAAAACCGGGTTTGATCAAAGCCTGGTTCAGTCAGTGGACACATTGAAAGCAGCCTTTGTAATAACTAAGAGATGAAGAGCCGTGACAAACCCTTTCACTCAAAGTCATTTCTGCCTTTTTAGTTTAGTCTTTGTTGAGATGAGTTGCGTTCTATATTTTTTCAATTCCATATCAGATGTGTAATATATGATCAATTTTATCCTGACTAAAACACATTTGCATAAACACAACAATATCTAATGTGGTAAGTGGAGGATATGAAAGAGTTAACTGTTAGAAAACTATTATTTCTGTGATAATGAAGATGCACTTTGCCTTTGATAGTACTCACGATCTTTAAGCTCAACATGGATTTATTCATGTTTTAAAATTTTTCATCCCGGGTCAGAAATATGATTATGGTTCATGAAGACCAGCCAAGACCACAGCTGCTTTGTTTCTATACACAATTCTTACCATTGGATGAAAACCGCTCTATAGCAAACAATAACGTCATGAGATCATTCTTCACGTATGACTGTACATGCGTTTTGTTAAACCTGGTACATCTTATAGTGGAACAAACAATCCCTAATCCTTCAGTCTTGATCTTTGTATTGGTCATCTCTAGGTCCCAGTGATCTAATGCAGTCAAACTATGATTTAACAAGGTCCCTTGAGTCACGTTATGACAACCATCATCTCAACTTAGGTTCTTCATGTATGAAACATTTCTGTCTTCTGCTCTGGTGCGTCTTCAAACCTAACTTAGCATAACATGACTGCTATGCTAAATAGAGAACACTCTGATTCGCATAATCTTCAGATTGACATCTTAAGCAGGCTTTGGCTCCCATCTGTCCTTGTCTCCCTCCTTCCTCTCCTCCCTCTCTCTCTCCTCCCTCTCTCTCTCCTCCCGTCTATAGGTGCTCCTGATTCCACTTGGCATTTCTCCAGTCTGTCAGCAGGAGTTCAACACTAGCCGGGCGGCGCATGTCACTCTGGCGTCAGCATCAGGATGGTTATTGTCTTGGGCTTGATTTGAGGAAGAAATTTTGAAGTAATAGAGTCAACATTTCAAAATGGCCACATCAGGCCACCTAGCGTGCAGTAAATTGCATTTTTGACACAACCTTTTGAATTTGTCCAGGTTTAGGACTGACATTTTACTACCAGTCATTTCTACCCTTCTGGTTATAATCCAGTATGTGTCAAGCAGGGACACATCTGATTTTGACACGTCTGAGATTGGACTGTGACCTCCTGTGTGACCCTAAATGAAAATTAACATCTCAAAAGAAACCATTCAGAATAGCTCATTTGCTTCATTTCAAGCGTATGATGAATTCGTTTGCATATACGTCTAAAAAAGGATTTCTGTGTACAAAGCCATAGCGTGGGTTCATTCTTTACTCCTTTTAAGTTATTAATAGACAGGTATACTGTATGTAAGGCGCAGGTGGAGGTGTGTACTGGTAACCTTTGGTGACTCCCTTATATCTTTGGACATCTCCTATACAAAGGCTGTTGTCAGATATAAACCTTCCTGGATGATTGAATTTGATGGCCTCATGACCTACTTTACCACTGCTTTTCCACAACAACACATCATTTTGCAGAGGCCCACCTACACCTGTGCTACCAAACACCTCTTTATCTTGTGTCCTCGGGAGTCAGCATGGCACTATATTTAAACCGCTTGCCGTGCGTCTTTTTCAGTTATTTTTTGACGCACACCTTCTAGGTTTTTCTGAGTTAATTAGTAAAACAAGTGCACCAGTATTTTGGTGTACATATACAGCACCCAAAGGCACCCAGAGTTCCCCCAATAGAGATATAAACAACCTTACAGCTGTCAACTCCTACAGACGGTATTGACTGTAAGAGCAATGGCTTTCCACTGTGACTCAGCAGCCGGTTTGGGATTATCATATTATTCCTTCGCAGAGTAAATAAATAGACCTAAAATAAACAAAAGCACATAGAGTTAAGTTGACAATCTTCTAGTTCATGGGTAAATGCTCCAAAGCCATAAAGTGTATGATTAATGATTTGTTTCTTTACTGACCATTGGTGGCACAAAGAACTAACCATTTCCTGTTTGGACAGTCTTTCTTGTTAATGGGCAAACCAACCAATAAAGAAATACAATATGTTTTTTATGATATTCTTGTTGTTTCCAGTCAACACCACTTTCCAACTATTTTGTCTCAAAGGTCTCAGTTGTCATCATCATCTTCTGTTTTGAATCTGAACTTTTCAGTCACTGTTTTGTTTTGATTCTGTAAGGTATATTATGCACCAGACCAAAGATTTACTGGTGACTCGGCCATACAGCAAAATGAGTAAGCTATGAAATTTATGAGTATGTCTGGATATGTGTTTTACTGTTCAGTTTATTGTTTTGTAAAAAGTTGAAATTAAGTGTGACTGTGGACTTGGAAAGAGACAAGTTTAATCCCCTTTCAAAAGCTCTTTCAAATGCATTCATGTCAAGTGTCAAGGTCAGTGACCAAACAGTCCTTCAATAAAATGAAGGTTTTACAGAATATTCAAAGCTTATAGTGTAGTATTGTAAGGCTGTGAAGGCTGTTCTGAGGAGCCATGGTCTTCACAAAAGTTTGCCATTTGAGTTCGTAAACAACAGAGAATTTAGCAAAAAGTTACTGTTGAGAATACCTGGTCTATACTGTCGTTGTGTCCCTGGGCAAGACACTTAACAGACATTGCCTGTGAATGAATGTGTTTGTGTGATTGGTGTTTGGTGGTGGTAGGCGCAAGCTGGCAGCCATGCCTCTGTCAGTGTGCCCCAGGGCAGCTGTGGCTACTCAAGAAGCTTACCACCACGGAGTGTGACTGTAGATTGAATGAATAATGTAATTGTAAAGCATCTTGTGAGTGTTGAGAAAAGTGCTATATAAATCCGATGCATTATTATTATATTCAGTACACCTGCTACTGTAGTCCAAGTAGCTAATCAGACAATCAACTGGAGAATAAAGAGCATGGTGTGGTATAGTTCTTGGTGCTGGACTATTTCAGAGATTGCAAATCTACTGGGTAAATGATTCACACTCGTATCAAATATGAACTATAATGTATTCAAATCAATTTATTAATGGGTACTCAAAAACTTCAAAAAGACAGACTGAAGTCAGATCAGAAATCACATTCCGATACCCATGAACATTGTACCAACACAGAGTGGAAGGGTCAGTAAGTCATACTAAATCTATTAATCTCAATTCTTACACATTATTTAGAAATCTGTATCTCCTGTCTTCTCAGTGTGCCTCTCGTCCAAGGCAGAGGACCGGTTGTTCAGGAAGTTGTTCAGACGATACAACCAGTTCATTCGACCTGTGGAGAATGTGTCTGACCCTGTTACTGTGGAGTTTGAAGTGTCCATCTCACAACTCGTCAAAGTGGTAAGTCAACAAGATACCAAAAAGTTACTATTATTATTAGCTTTCTACTGATTAAGTGCTAAGGTCAAGAACATTCAGGATTTGCTTCTCTCATCATCTGTTGCTGGTTCACCCATGTTCCTTTCTTGGACAATTCTGATATTGAAATTGCTTAGGAACACCCCACACGAGCTACAGTTTAACAGGTGCCTTGATGTAGACCTAATCTCAGTAATTCACTTCACCTGGTCATAGTGTAGTGTCTGACTGGTGTATTTTCATTAACACTGAAATAGACAAGACAGAAGCTAATCCTCCGAATGGTGAAAAAGAAATAGAAAACGCCTGGCAATTTCACCGTTATTTAGGCCTTTCAATTTCACATATCCCTAAAATGTCACGAGAAGCTGACGCCACTTTGGCAATGTTAAATTTAACATACATAGGAGTAGGGGGGTGTGGGGAATGGGGGCCGCCGAGCACACATGTCCCCAGTGAAAAGAGGTTTTCAGCTCTGGATGGAAATCCTCAGATTAGGAGAAATTGCCTGCAGGACTGGGCTGATACGGGGTAGATCTGCTCGGCAAGGTGAGATTAAACTAAAGGTGACTGTGTGTGTGCCTCAAGTTCTGCTCAGTATGGTTAGACAGACT
Source organism: Philypnodon macrostomus (assembly GCA_036025475.1). Lineage (NCBI taxonomy): Eukaryota > Metazoa > Chordata > Actinopteri > Gobiiformes > Eleotridae > Philypnodon > Philypnodon macrostomus. The sequence goes on from JAVQKC010002703.1 coordinate 7,819, forward strand.
TTATCTGGAATCCATCATATCAAAAGTAAAGAATATGACATTTGTAATCTCTCAATCTAATTATAACTCCTTCTCAGTTGACCTTCTCAGTCCATACAGTAGCTCTATCTCGAAATATCAAGTTGTAGTTCTTATTTATGACTGCATTAAATTTTCCGTTGTTTCCATAGGACGAGGTGAACCAGATCATGGAAACAAACTTGTGGCTCAGACATGTAAGTATACAGGCAAATAGCTCTTCTAAATACTCACAGATAAATATTATTTTGGTATTATATTTTTTATTTTATTACGATAACAAGGAGTTCAATAAAAATTGTATGTTTTATAAAAAAGTCAGTTTGTAATGATTAATTATATCAGCAAAACGTGTGAACTTTGGTACTTCTACAATATTAATTAAGTAATTCATTAATTGCTGCCCAAAACTGTGAACGCAATAACTCAAAAAGTCCTGATCTTTTTTAAACTTTTCTAGACCGGTACATATCATGAAGACGCTGAACTGGTACTTCTACGATTAATGACAATTAAATACTTAACTAATTAATGTCCTGAAGCACTTTTATTGAGCCAATAATCCTGCTGAACATAAAAAAAATCGCATGAATTTTGGCACAGTGATCCGGGCAATTGTATACTTAATGTCCATATGCAAATTATTTGTTATTACCATGTTTGTCATGGTTTGTGGGCGGGGCCTCTTAATTGCTCGTTAACAATATAAAAACCCTTAGAAATCACACAATGTCTGATTAAGGTGCCCGTTGGTGCCAGAGCAGTTGTGGCAGACGTATGGGGGTGTTTCGCCGATATACACCTTGCTGTTGGGTACGGCAGCGTGGGCCTCGTTAAGTTAATGGGTTGAGAAACTTGAACTTTCATACATAAAATATATTTTATTTATTTAGTGATAGTGGGGGAAAATATTTAGAATTTTTCTAAATGCATGACTTATCTTGGCATAGACCTAGCTATAGAGATAAACTGCTAAACATTATTTGGCTTCAATATAGTTAAACCCATGAATTTCTGACCCCAGCTAAACTCCCCCAATGCCATGCTTTGCCTTTTCTGCTGCTATACCCTTTATAAACAGCATTTTCTGAATCTTTCCTCTATAGGGACACAAGCATTCAGATTTGATGAGATGTAATGATTGGACATCTCTGCTCTCCAATTAAAATATATTGAAATGCCTGCGGTAGCTGATATGCTATTTGTTGCTTGTAGTGGCTCTGCTGTTGAATGCAACAATGCACCCATAATGAAAGCCTGTGTCAACACCACACCCCGTGATAAAGAGACTGGAGGGCGGCCAATGGCTTTTCAGTGGACCCTCACCACTACAAACATCCCCCCACATCAACAACCATAGACCATTGATGATTTTATTTCATCTGTTTTGGAAATAGCTCTTTGAATAGAGACAGCCACTGTAGCTTTGTTCATGTTAGCAGAGGTGTATTATCTTCTCCACAGCTATCATCCCCTTATCCTTTTGATAGCAGAGAACATGGGCAATATTGCGAACCTTCTTTGTTTGGAGGCACAAAGACATGCTTGAGATCTTTTTAAAATATAACTAGGAGATACATGTAGTGTATTTCTTGTATACATAAACTGTATTTGGTATAAAGCAGTAAATCACCAAAACCCAAACCAGCTATTTGCCAATACCTTTCTTTGCCACAGAAGCTAATCATTACCATACCGTAATAGACATAGACACCCACAGTTGTGTTTTGTAACTGTGAATATAACTGTGTATATAAACATCTAAAGGTCAGTGCATCTTTCTTTGTCATTTCTTTTCTATTGGTTTGTCGTATCACAAAGAAGGACTGTGATGGCACCATGCTGTTGCTGGGTATTCCCTTTCATAGGTTAATTGTATCTCTGGATAATTACCTTCTAATATGGCACACATTTTGACATTTACATAGTGGGTTTATTGTAAAAGGCAAACCACATGGTGCGACTATCGGACCAATTTGGTTTCTGGACACATTCATTTGTAAAGCTCATTATAAAATAACATAAAAAATGAAAATATGTAAGGAAATCCGAGTTGCTCTTTGTAGCCTGAGATTTCTATTTCTGTTTCAAAATACTGTACGTAGTATAATCAGTAGTTTTTAAACAATAAGTGCTATCAAAAAATATCGGCTCACCGACCAATCAGGGAGTCAGCTCTGTGGAAAGATAAATAGAAAAGCCAGTGTAGCATGAAGTGGTTAATTAAAGAGCTCCGTGGTTGTAACAGAGTATTAATCCTCTTCTCTAATGAATGAATTAATCTTGAATGACACACAAATAACCAAGATTAATAGATGTGCAGCTAAAATGTAACCTGCAGGCCCCATGGTATAAGAAAGAGCTTGTGTGTTATTGATAGAAAATGTGTCAAATGCTCAATATGCTGATTTTTTTAAGGGCAATGTGATGTGTCATTATGTTGAATTTTCAAGAAATGTATATCAGGGCAATATCTGAATATCTTTACTTCTGTCTTATAAACAGAATAAAAAGCCATCGATTCACTGGTCAAAGCTGGGGCTAAATCACTAAACCAGAACTTTACCGTGTCTAAATTTGGCACCAAATAAAGACATCATGATCATATGATATGTTCAAGTGTGAATTATATCAAATGGAAAACTCATGCAGTGTTTTTAGTTACTTATTTTATATTTTGCAGCCCTTCAGAAAGCTGTATACTACCTCTCTCAACACAAGATGTTTTTTGTCCACATTTGTGCAACACCAAAGCATGGTTTGCCTCCAGTGTAAATATCTGAATCTGAATATTCCAACAAGGTCTGTCTCTAGTGACACTGTCTGCTCTGTACAACACAGCACAAAACTCAAACTCACAGTTTACTGTAGATTCCATCTCTTTCAGATTTGGAACGACTACAAGCTGAAATGGGTCCCCGTCGAGTTTGATGGGATTGAGTACATCCGAGTGCCGTCAAACAAGATCTGGAGACCAGACATTGTGCTCTACAACAAGTGAGCAGCTTCAGTCTTTTTCATCATTTTATCACTGTATAGAAATGAAAAACAAGTCTCTTTGGTTCCTCACTGTGTTGGCGAAATTGGTGACTATATATATATCTCCCCTAATGAATACATATAAAATAATAATTCCTGCCTATTTCTCTACAATTAACATTAGCAGGTTGTACTCTGCCTATGGCCCATAGTTGCTGGGATAGGCTCTAGTCACCTGTGAGCCCTGATGCGAACAAGCAGAGGATGAATGAATGATTCAATAAGCTTATTAGCTTATGGCACATTTTTTTTATATATGGGAGGAGAATTCCTCAAATTAGCTTATTTGACAAAATGATTCAATTTCAATCTTCAATTCTGCTTTTACCTATTCAAGGATATTGCAAAAATGTCTCTGTATTACTGAATTAGCCCTCATTAAGATGCTGATTGTGTCCTATTCACTTCCTCTAATTGTAGAGCCGGTTTAGTGACTCGTAAAGTTAATCAAGGGATTTTTAGAATCATAATCCCAAATCCAGGCTTCATTGTCGTCTGTCTCTTAATCCTAAAGGACTAAACCTCATCATTTACCTTGTCTCTTCTCTTGTGTTCCTCACTTTCATTTCCTTCTGGCTTATTATCTTCCATTGTTTGACATTTCTGCCTAACATTTGCCTCCTATTCAACCCCCCACGTCATATCTCCTCTATATGGACGATGTCATGAATCTATGCTTCATAAACAGCGCTGTTGGTGACTTCCTGGTTGAAGACAAGACCAAGGCTCTGTTAAAATTTGACGGTACCATCACATGGGTCCCTCCGGCCATTTTCAAATCTTCCTGCCCCATGGACATCACGTATTTCCCCTTCGACTATCAGAACTGCTCCATGAAGTTTGGCTCGTGGACTTACGACAAGGCCAAGATCGACCTGGTTCTCATTGGGTCCAAGGTAGGTTCAAAATAGATTCAATACATGCTTCTGAATGGTCACACACACATATCTATATCAATAGATTTTCCAATTATTTCATGTTACCATTAAGTGAAATGACATTACTGTTTTGCATGGCTTTCAAAAACAGTGATTTCAGCTCATTGTTTTGGTTTTACAGTCTATACAATATACTATTGTGCATCACTGAGTTGCTATTACTGTTATTACATTAAAATGCAGATGATGTGTTTGAAAGTCCTCTATGTTTACGCACACATTTTGGCTACTGTTTATTCATAGTCCGTTCAATGCCACAAAATACAACTGTACCGGACACAAAAATAAACGATAATAAATGCAAAAAAGTCATCAAGCAGGCAAGTTTGGGCTGGTTTAAAATACAATGTAACATAAAGGGGATATTAGATGATCAGATTGCGTGTTATTATTTGCTTGCTGTGTGCTGAGTGACAATGGTTTGACAAGGCTGTGCTGATCCAGTTGAACTTTGCATGTTTAACCTTCTCTTGTTCTTTGCTTGCTCAGAGAGAAGCTCCTGCTTGCTTTCATTGTTTTATTTGTGGAAGACTCTCTCATCACCAGAGGACCTTGTTTAATGAATATAAAACGTTTTACCGTATGCGTATATGTGACATATTTCAGGTATTTATGGGTTAAAACCAAAAACAATGAGCCCTACATCTCTCTGTACATCTCTCATATTGTAATTTGGTAAGTTAACCTTTTCCAGAAGCTAAACTAGGGGTGTGCAATATGGTGGTAAAAGATTGACTCGTGATATGAATTGATGATGATCTGCTAAGATTGTGGAAGGTTGTTGAATTGTGCTACAGTGCATTCATTTATGGTCTGCTCTTTACTGACATTTTTACTGGAACAATGCCAGTGTTCATATTAATTAAAAGAGGAAAAATAAATAGTATTGACTTTTATGGACATTGGATTGGAAGTACATTGAATTTGCAGTTAAACAGTTTTTAGTCTCCTGCGTAAGTCAAAAACTACAGTCAAAGGAAATCGCGCAAGCGGGGCTTCCTTTTCATTGTTCAAAATAAAATTGTAAATATTGATATATATCGTTTACTCGAATACTCCATGAATTTGTCCACATTATTTGACAAAAAACTCGCTATTAACGTCCATCCATATGTGCTTTTTTTTACGTTACTTAGTACTTAGTAAAATTGTGCTAAAATATAAAAATCGTGATCTTAACCTACAAAAAAATTGCAATATTAATATTATTTTTACCATATCGCCCACCCCTACCTTTTACTAAAGCTATAATGGCAAAAGTTGTGTGTGCATTGCTTGTAGGTAAACCTCAAAGACTTCTGGGAGAGCGGTGAGTGGGAGATCATTGACGCCCCCGGCTACAAACATGATATTAAATACAACTGCTGTGAGGAGATCTACCCTGACATCACCTACTCATTCTACATCCGCCGCCTGCCGCTCTTCTACACCATCAACCTCATCATCCCCTGCCTCCTCATCTCCTTCCTCACAGTGCTGGTCTTCTATCTCCCATCCGACTGCGGAGAGAAGGTTACGCTCTGTATCTCTGTCCTGCTCTCCCTCACTGTCTTCCTGCTGGTTATCACGGAGACCATCCCCTCCACGTCGCTGGTCATCCCGCTCATCGGCGAGTACCTGCTGTTCACCATGATCTTCGTCACTCTCAGCATAGTCATCACCGTCTTCGTGCTAAACGTTCACTACCGCACGCCTATGACCCACACCATGCCGAACTGGGTGCGGTCGGTGTTCCTGACCGTGTTGCCCCGGATCATGCTGATGCGCAGGCCCACGGACGCACCATCCGCGGTCGTGGATGACAACGCCAGGGGGGGGGTGGATGGCAGTGGGGAGGCAGGAGGGGCCGGAGGGGGAGGGGGAGGCGGAGGAGGTGGAGGAAGAGGAGCCAAAAAGAGGAGGAATAGTTTATTGCAGGTAAGTGGCTCTCAAAGCTGAAGGAACTGGGAGTCCTATGTGGGGACATGATTTATACATCACTGAAATATAATGGGGATTAGGACCGGTCTAAACTGCACCAGCTGCTCCACTGCTGAGCTGGGACTTGGGAAATATTCACCAGGCCCAGTCACAGGTGCTCTTTAGGCACTCTATAGGCATCAAGGCTTCTCCATTGAGCCGACTTATACACATTAGGAATAGTATGCAAGTAATGTGTTTTTGTTAAGTCTCTCAAAACAAGCCATAAAAGATAAAAAAAAAAACTCTATAGTCTTCTGAACAAGTATAAAACAATCAAAGTCAAACTGTCTCTACATTGACAGTATGACTCCAGTATTCCCCTGGCAACAAAGCAGCCTCTTTCTTCTACAAGTCGCTCCAAGTCTTATTACAGGACCCTAAAGACGACTCCACACTGCGTACTAAATTTAATCAATGCAGAGTGAGTTTTAGCTGTGGGGAGTAAAACACCAGCAGCAGTGCCAGTTAAAAAGGAAGGGAATCAAGTCTTTTTGTAACTCTGAGGTTTAGAGCCCAAACACATGTGGGTGGAAACCTCATACAAACCCACATAACAAAGTTCAGCTCTTACTACATCATGACTTTACCTCCTCTGGGCTGGCTGTCATCCTCATCTACTGTATTCTAACCCTATTTTGATGGTTGGCAGTTCAACCCGTAATCCATTGTGTCCTTAGGCAAGACACTTCTCCCACCTGAATATATCAAACTGTGGCATTAACTATATCATAACCCTGCTACTAGGGTCTCCTTACATGTAGATCTAGCACATTGGTTCTCAGTTTGTGGCAGATGCACAGTACCTCTGGTTGTTTAGGCTTGGTTTAGTGCTGATATAGTCCATGTTGTGTCCTTATAAGTATCCATTCATGTTTTATTTCTACATGTTGACCTGGTTTAGATCTGTTATATTCTGGGGTTTGATTTAATGTAAAGCCAAATATTATAGGGGGGTAACTTGGTGGTAAAAAATATATATAGCTATATCTTACTGCCAGTGGAAGGTAGATTGAAACCTCACCTTACATATTTTGTATCTTGGAGCAGGTGGGAGTTGGGTCGATCAACTCCCTGGACTTCAGCGATAAATTCTGTCCACATGGGAAGGAGACCCCAGATGCGGCAGATGCTGGTAAGATGAGCCGTCAGATGAGTATGCAGAGCATCAACACAGTGGTGGCCTTCTCTGTGGTGTCGCCTGAGGTCAAACAGGCCATCGAGAGCGTCAAGTATATTGCTGAGAATATGAGGAGCCGCAACAAGGCGAAAGAGGTGAGGAATGGTCTTCAGCAACGGAACAGTAAGAGATTATGTTAACATACATAGGGCAGGAACAAAAGTCAGTCATGCCTAATATTGCTAATTAATACATTTCTGACATTTTCCATTCAGACCCAGAATTAATTTAGTAACTATAGATACAGTAGCTTATTTATTTTATCAGATCACATGGGCCAGTCTTTGCTCCGTGCATCACCTGATTTTTCAATCTCATCCATCCATTTTTCTTCCGCTTGTCCGAAACCGGGTCGCGGAGGCAGCAGTCTAAGCAGGGAACTCCCGCCTTCGACCACCGCCTGATCTACATTGCACCAGCTCTTTATGGTACCTCACGCGGGTGGTGGGTCCACGGGAGGGCCTGACATCGTGTGCACGGGTGGGGACTCGAACCACCGACCCACTGCACCACCGCCGCGGCTTATTCGATCTCAATGTTGAGGATTTTTTTTTTTTTATTTGCTTTCAAATATATACCATCAATAATAGTCATAATTAATGTTTTTTTCTCCGAGATTGCAACTTGTGTGCGTTCACATTATTTTGCTCAGAAATTTGGGATCTGGAAAAATCATGAAAAATACTGCTCAAAATATAGTTCAAATAAATCGCCCATTTAAGCCAGTAAACAGTACATTTAAGTCTTCTGGTACATGTGCTACTGCTCTGGTATTGTAACTAATTATGTGGATCAAACAAACTAAAACAATAAAGCCAATTGTAATTATCTGGAACATCTCTCTGGAGGCACAAGTCAAAGTAACAACATAAACTGCTGTACTTGAACACAACAAACAGCAGTCAGCAAAACTATCAACTATTGTGTTCATATCAAAAGTACAGTAGGTCATTAAACCAAACCAAAACTCCAAATACGACACAAAATCAACCACAGTCGGCTTTATACATTATGCATTTATGTAAAAACACACAGTTAGCTCTTAGGCCTTGGAGAGACAGCTTAGTGGATGATCTGCTGCAGGAGTCAACAATAGTGAAAGTTTGAAGTGAATTATTCCTGATTCAAGTCGGGACCCCTCTGTCTGTGTCGGCCCTGAATACAGTCGGGGAAGTCTCCCAAAGGCTCTAAGAGGCTTTGAAATGTAAAACTCACGCTTCAATCAGCTTTTGTCAGAGACGCTTTTGAATGCCATTATCATAGTAATTTACTTCATTATAAATTATGTATCAATTTCCTATTGGCATACACTGTAAAATTTGACTAATTAATTTTACTTAAAACTGACTAATAAATCAATTGAAACAAAAATACTAAGTAAAATAACTTTATATTTTCAAATGATTGACTTACCTAAAGGGCAATGTACTTCACTGTAAAAAAACAAACAAAAAAACAATCAAACAAATAACCCCTATAGCTTTTTGTCAATTTGTATCTAAGTAAGCCCTGCGACTAACTAGTCATTGATTGGCTTATCATCGTCATGGCAATTGACTGTACAAAATTGAAACCATAATATTTTAAGCAAACATATTCTTTAAGGTACGGTTACTTGTCCAATTTTACAGTGCAAGATAAATCTTCAAGTTTCTTTGAACTTTTTGCCTGTAGATAAACCCTCACTTCACCCCATCAGCCTCCCACCTCCGGAGACTCTGAATCAGCCTTTACCTCTGCTCACTGTGCTCCGCTTTCACCTGCAGAGAAACATCTTTTTATCTCTGACTTGTTACTACCGCACCTAGCACATTTTCAACCTTTTTTATTTCATTTTGTCCTCCCTTTTTTCTCTCAGGTGGAAGATGACTGGAAGTATGTTGCCATGGTGATCGATAGGATCTTCCTGTGGGTCTTCGTAACCGTGTGCGTCCTCGGGACCATGGGCCTCTTTATGCAGCCTCTGTTTGGATTTGTGTCGTAACTTTTGACCAATCAGGACTGAAGACAGACTTTTTAATCCAACCTAAAGCACAATTTGATGTGCTGGCATTTAATCTTTGCTTCTATCTGCCAGGTGTGTGATGTCAAATAATTTACTGCAGTATGCAGGGATCCAAAATAAGTGGTTGCTGAGCTAGGTCCATGCTAGTACATATAAATAAACAGAGGTGGTAGAGTAGCCAATAATTCTACTCAAGTAAGAGTACTGTTTCTTCAAAATAATGTTAATCAAGTAGAAGGAAAAAGTACTCATTTCAAATAATTACTCGAGTAAGAGTAGAAAAGTACTGGTGAAAAAACTACTCAAGTCCTGAGTAACTGTTTGAGCGTAATGTCAAATTATATGTTTAATTTTGTGGTAATCTGGCAAAAAATGA
>JAVQKC010002711.1:0-11334 GCA_036025475.1 Philypnodon macrostomus
ACCTGTTTGCCTTGGGAGACCCTACCAGGGGCATGTAGCCCCCGACAACATAGCTCCTAGGATCATTCAGGCGCACAAACCCCTCCACCACGGTAAGGTGGCGGTTCAAAGAGGGGACTTATTGGATTGCATAAGTCTGTATTGTAAACTGAATGTTATAACTGACATATAAATGTACTGCTGCCAGGATGTTCTTGTAAAAGACATGTTTAATCTCAATAAGACTCTTTCCTGGTTAAATAAAGGTTAAATAAAAAAATTAAGTGTGGAATGAATTAAAAACCTAATTTTATAATTCTATGAGTGCCCGTTTTTTAAAATATAATTTTTAATAAATACCATCAGGGTAAATTCAAGTCATGTATACATCTATACTGCTCCATCTTTCAAAAGGAAATGCCAGACTGCCTCTACTTCTACAGGATCCAAAAGGTTAAAATAAACAGTAATAGAAGAAATGACTGAACCCTGAATAAAGTCTGGTGTTCACACTCGTCAGTATCTTGTTCTGAACTCCCCTTTTCTGTTCAGTGCCATTATAAACAGCACTAATGCTAACAGACTAGCCCCAAGGCTTGCCTACAGGGCCCGTTTCCAAGGAAACCGGGCCAAACACAATCCTGACAAAACCGTTAATATGGAGCAGAGGAGAGTCTGCAGACACACAGGACTCACAACCACACGCAACTACTACTACTGAGAAAACTACTGAGTAAACTACTGAGCAAACTACTGACAAAACTACTCAGCAAACTACTGAGCAAAATACTGAAAAAAACTACTGAATAAACTACTGAGCAAACTACTGAGTAAACTACGGACACATCTACTCAGCACACTACTGAGCAAAATACTGAAAAAAAACTACTGAATAAACTACTGACAAAACTACTCAGCAAATTATTCAGCAAACTACTGAAAAAAATACTGAATAAACTACTGAGAAAACTACTGAGCAAACTATGGAAAAACTACTGAATAAACTACCTAATAAACTACTGAATAAACTACTGAGAAAAGGACAAATTTGAATTAGAGGGAAACAATGCAACTGGTTTAATTTTAATTAAATATGTTCAGTGTCAGTGTGGTTTCTAAATGGGTTGTTGTGGGGTGAATGAAGCTCCTCTGACCTCCCTCTTACCAGTCTAGGTCAGGTCTTACAAGAAATGCTTCAACCAGATTTTACAGAATGGAAAGAGCTCAAAGAAATGGGTGCAGAATGAATGGAGACAACTCTGTAATGGACATTTTGAGGAGAAAGATGCTCTTGAATTCTGTGGTGGTTTTCAAAGTGCTGCATTAGAAGTGTATGGGAGACTTGGACACTTTATCGTCATGGAGAGACATAGATACTGCACATACTTAAGTCACAGTACATATGACGCATGACGTCAGATGGATTTACCAATTCTCCTAACACGTCACACGACAGCTGGAGCAAGCTTTGGATGGCGTAAAAAGAGACCCACACAGGCACATGGATGTCGGCCGGTGGTTAGATGTATACATGTCCCAGAAGTTCTCCTCTCCGTCCTGTACAGAGCTCCCACATGTGCATCTGTTTGTGGGCCCATGTGCTTCCATTTAACCCTTTCCTTTGACTGTGACACCATTTAACCTGTGGGCCGCTGCGCCTGAGACTCTAGTTAACACCGGGTTTCCTGTTCGCTCAGCTGCATCTGGATACAAATAAAACACACACATTCATCAGTGCTATTACCCACAACACAACGAACACACATGCGTATACATCTGGAGCTCAAACCTAAACCCTGACTCATGTAAAGCCTCTCGGAAGAACACCTTATTGGAAAACCCTGGTCACTGACATGCTGCCAGTTGATCATCCTCTTCATTGCTTTGACATTTGACCATTAGCAGCTGGTTATTTTGGATGTCCTATATGTGACCACCCTCTATATAACATCACAACACTGGAAGTGCAACAAGGGATTAGTTAGTTCTTGATTTCTGTAGGCTTCTTGTAGTGAGTTAAGAATGGACATCAGGGATGTACCTCCATTTCTGAGGCAAAGCAACATCACAGAAAGTACCCCCACACATGTAAATATGTATACAAATCAAATACATTAAGTAAAAGAGCCCCTAAGACCGTACATCAGAAGAGAGTTAGTTCTACAGTAGGCAAAGAAAAAATAGCTGACTGATGAAAAGCATATCCTCAAAACAGAATACACAGTTTGATCTTCAGGAATAAAGGCCACTCGTGTTAAATGAAGTGATCCAATTCTTTTTACTGAATCTAATATGATCTGAATCCTCACCAAAAAATTTACACTTCATTTAACTACATTCTAGCTCCCTCATTAAGTACACTGTGTAACAAACTGTGACCTAACCATTCTGTGTGTAGTTACATGTTATTACAGTTTGTTACATTCTACTTAATGAGGCAGATACCATGTAGAGATAAGATAAAGTGTTTCCAAATGTACTCTTGGACCTATTTTGGACTTTTGCTGAAAATCACATCAACATTTTCCCATAACCGTTTCTTTCACACATTTGGTGAAGCTAAAGCGTGTTTGTCTTGACAGCTGAGATCAGGCCTGGTGTTTGAGCTGTCAGCACACGCCGTATCCATCATCAGTGTTTAGAAGAACGCGGGTCATGTTTTGGGCCTATTCCCTCCCCCTTCTTCTCCAATTGTCAATTTGAGTTTGTCTGTGTCCATGTTTGACAGGTGCTGGGGTCTTTTACTCTGTGTAACGATCTGTCTGCAGTCTGTGGTTGGCAGATGACACATGGGCAATGACTGTGAAGTGATGTCAGTGACTTGAGCTATAGCCAGCTTGTCATTATGCCAGATTGATTTGACTAGGGTTTGTATGGAGTGAAGTTAACAAGCTCCATTTTTGTGGGATTTTTTTCTCTTTCCGATATCCCCCTATCAAGTCCTCGGCTTTCGTGAAATATCACATTATGGTGTCAGGTTAGTGCTGAAGATCTCAGGTTCAATTTCAGAACTGAGGTTGAATAAAGTTCGAATGGTCTCTCGTATACCCAATGGACCTGAACATGTAATGAAAACTACTCCTCCAGCTAGATACCTCTTACCAGGGTCAGAGCACATGATGGGAAATAGATTTCCTGGCTCTGCACTGAGGTTGCCCACAGCCACAGTAACATTATGGGATGAGTCAAATGCAGAGAAGACAAGCATATGAAGACAAATATGTGAAAAATGGTATAGTGTTCAGCTGGTATTTAGTCGGGCAGTTTTCTCAAGTATTCCCATCAAAAATATAGATGCAAATAGCCACATACTAAGTCCTGTGACAACTGTCTCTATCATATCTACAACCAGTAGTTCCAAAAAGGCCAGCACAGCCAAAACCTATTGGAAAATAACCTTTAACCATAAGAACTGAAATGCATGTTTATGGTGAAAATGGTACGCTTTGCAGGACATCACATTTTCCCATTAATTTTACTAACTATAAAATTGAGCCTTGCTTGTTTCTTGGGTCGCTCTCGAGTCACTATTCAGCATCATCCATCCAAAAAGCTAATTAAACCCATATATTTCACTTTATTATGTTTTTCCGAATGGTGGACGCCCATCAAAGTCTTGGCGAACGTGTCGTTCCTTAAGCGTTGTCCCTAATTTTAACCACATGAAGAGTTTATTCGGTGGCCTTTGCAGCATCACTGGTGCTCCACTCATTGATCGGCTAAACCAGTGGTGGAGATGCAGACGGACACAGTGGCAGCTCGTAAAGTTGCCCTGTTTTGGCTCTCCCAGGCTGGGCGTCATTACCACTGGCACGGCCTAATGCATGAATGGGATTACTGAAAGAAGCCAGAGTAGGAGCATTGAGGATTAGATAAAAAACAAGTATGGAACAGATTACAATTATTTTTGGGAAAGTTGGAAAATCTGGGAGACAATCGTATTGATGTTCGAAATCGAGACGAGCTGTAAAGCACCATAATAAAGTTTAATAACCAGTTTTGTGAGTATTTCTCATAGATGTTGCTTTTACTTTTAGCACTGTTTTTCTTTGTCATTATCACCACTGAATAAACAGCTCCACTGACGTCTGGTGGTTTTATCATTGTGAGATACAGTATAAGGGCCATTCCATACACATGCAGTCACATTGGGCCGGCTTTAAAAGCACTTCTAAAAATAGGTATTTTTTGCTTTTCTTTGTATATTTACTGAGGGATACTTATACAACTCAAGAAATGGCCAACCAACATTTGATAATGATAATTATGTTGTACTCAGACCTAAGTAAGTCCTTTTGTGACTGGATTATATATGTCCCCAATGATAAATATATATTTCTTAGACCTTCACTTTTTCAGGGGTAAATGCTTTATCCAATTATCAAACTTTACATCTACTGTATACCCCTTGCGGTATCTTCATACATTTCATTTGTTCCTTAGCCCCATATTGTATTGTATTCTTGAAAGCTTGCTAACAGACTTCAAAACAACCAGCAACAATGGGTCACATGTAATTTTGTACCAGTCCCAAGCATGTAAAATTCACTAATCACACCAGTAAACAATCTTCAATGTAAATCCTGCCTTGATGTCACAGAATTTCCTTAGCTGCAGCCAAAATACAAATGGAGTTATACTTTGAAATCTCACAGTGCTTCCCATGCTAATCCATTATTTGCCCAAGTTGCCTCAGTAACAGCCCTGGCTACATCCTCAAACTCAATACAGAAACATCAGGCGTGAAACAGAACGCTCACATTATATCTAAAAGATCTTTGGTTCTGCTTGAAATATATTAGAAATCCTGGTGCCGGGAGGCCAAGGCTCTGACAAGTCACCAATGTCCAATAAATGGGGATCATCTGAAGTCACTAACAGTCCTACATCAACAGTTTGAGTGGATTTGCTTGGAAACAACTACCAGACTTTCCATGTGGCAAAGTGGCTGTCATTAACATCAACTACAACACAGAAAACTCCCAAACGGAAACTGGTTTTAAAGATCGAGATCTTTCAACACTTCGAACCGGCTGCACAGCTAATTATCTGGCCATGAAGCGAGATTCTTGTTTTGATGGGTTGATTTTTTTGGAGAGAAAACAAGGGGGAGTTGGTGAATGTTCCCAGGAGGAAAAAAGTGTTTCATCAAATTGAATGTACAAAAGTTTGCTCCTTAATGTGTATATTAGATTAGATAATAGAATTAGATTAGATCGGTGGCCATGGCTAATCTGCAGCAGGATGGTTCATTTCTATCATTGCTCTGATGTTGTGGGGGTTATTTTTTATGTTTTTATTTTATGTTTCAATGAGGTGTCAACAACATAAAGATATATGTGTCATTGACCGACCGTCGTGGAGCATGTTCAGGTTTGAGATGTTGAGTGATCTTGATACGTGCTTCCTGTAAATTAAACAATACAATGTTACATAAGAGACTACACTAAGGAAAATTGAGACATAGGTTCAACCAAGAATTTAAACTGCAGTGATTGGAGATTCCAAAGTCCAAACGATACCAATGATGAAGGTGAATATCTGTATATTAGCTGTAAACAGTGGTACTGCTGTTCTAAAAATATGTCATGGTACATGTCTATGTCACAGGCCCTCAGGCTCTGATAGGCCCTTGTCTCATTCAGACACACACCTGTAGTGAATCAGGAGGTTGATTTGACATTCACACCACATTCACCCAAACCTTCACCAGCCTCTGTTTCCACCAGGCTCTGCCCGTTTGTGGAGCATTTATCACATTTTGGCTGTGGGTTTATTATGGCTCTGACCCAGGTGTTTAGTTCCACTTTAATCGGAAATCCCCAAAAAGATATGTGACTAACTAATAGATTGAGATCTATTATCTATAAATCAAGGCAAGCCAGATAAAGATACAGTCAGAACAATCATTGTATTTTGGTTCATTTTAGCATGGTTTTAACATCATTAGAAAAGTGACCACAAATGGCAAAATATGTCAGGTTGCATTGATATTGTATTTTCCAAACACATTCCAGTGATTTGGTTGTCTGAAGTCCTGAAGCCAAAAAACAATGGTTGTCTCAGCGGGATTAGCTTGGTTCACAGGGGCACCACATCTTTTGGCCACTTATCCAATTGCCGACATTAATGTATTGGGCATAGACGTTAATGTTCCATATTGAACCTACATTATATTTTGCTTGAGGAAAACTGAGACTGCTAGTAGATTTGGATATTTTGGCTTGTCGATGATCCAATTTGTCTCATCTGAAAGGTATGATCAAAATATTTGTATCCAGTAGTTTTGGAACTAACGGTAAATAACGTCATACTACACCCTGTACATTCACCATTTTATTGTAGAGTTGGGTGCCAGACCTTCCAATCCTGAATCTGTGTCCCATGCTTCATACAGTCATTTATCGAGCTTAGGGCTCTTAGATACAATATCCCTGTTATGATGGGTGGGATTTTCAGCATATACTGTAACCATATAAATGCAATTTAAAGGTCCATTTACCCCTGCCAAGAAAGTCTGACTTGTCAAAGACATAGAAGCTAACATGACATTTTGGAAGGAGCAATTGAAGATATTGGGTATCGGGGAAAACTGCACCACACTGTAATAATGGTGAAAGTCATGGTCTTATAAATGAGACTTCACAGACACAACGTTGATGTAAGACCTCGACTACAATGGCCGCCGCTTGGAATGCGGCGAGTTCTTTATGGTCTGTCTGTGCCTTTTGCTGCTGGGCGTATTGTGTAATTAGTACTGTATTAACTAGTGTGTGAAAGACTGTCTGGATTGTCTCGGAGCTCATGTTTGGGTTTCGAGCGAGATCTCAATGACAGCGTAATGACGGAGGCAGAAACCAGGGTGACTCATACTCACCGCTCTATCACCCTCACTAGGGCTATTAGAGTAGAGCAGGGTCCCATAGACCACCACTAAACAGCACTCATGTTGGACCAGGCCTTATTATGGGAATGTACAGGCATCTAACTGCAGCTCATTCAAGAGTGATGACAATTGTTTTAAAATGTAATAACAAAATGATGCATGACGTCCTGTCAAATGTGTATTGATTTATTGTTACCATTTTGTAATGCTTGAGAAACTGACCCTGAAAGAGAATACAGAAATGTTGACGGACTACTACTTTTGTTCTTCTATTCTGGTTGTTCAGATATCCAAGCAGTCTCCCATTAAATCAATTACAAAGAGCTGACATACATGTAACCTGTCTTCACAGATGTTGTAATGTGGGCTTGTTCAAATGATCTGATCTGGTTCAAATGTAGATGTTTACTGATGTTGATGGCACTAGATTCACTGGATAAAAAAGTTAATGTTGCAGGTAATGTGGGAAGTCCATGTCTTTTCCGAGTGACTGGACAGATGCGCAGTCCCAGTTTGCAAGGTTGTGACCAGTTCATTGCTGTTCACTGTTAGCTAATGTTTTGTGGATGCCTAAGCTCAAAGTCAGACATGGACTGACACATTCGAACAGTTTAGATTCAGTTCAATGGGTCAGAACGAACTGTCTGTAGAAAGAGTGATTCAGCTGTATGTACAAGACAGCCAATGATTATACTGTGAACAACTGGTGACTGATTACCAAAAGCTCTACATCTTGGTGTCGCTTCTAATCACATGGTGTGTTACCTGGTCTTCAAGTGTCCACTGGACTTGTACCCTAGGGTGTCTTGTTTACTAACCCATATCTTGGAAGGCACATTGGCCGGCTGTTGTTATTTCTTCCTGGAACCAGTCGAATGTGCATATAGGCAAAATGGAATTCTGCCCAGGTGTTATTCAGTGAGTTTGTGTGAAAAGCATAAAATTCAGACACTTGACTCAAAAAATACCACAAACACATGGCAAGCCACAACATGATTTTCCTGTTCATAGGTGACACCTTAATAGTGATTTTAAAACTGCTCTTGCGCATTTATAATCACATGTGTTCGCTCCAGTCACCTGTCACATCACTGTAGTGGCTGACTGTGGAAATGTGCCAATGGAAATAAAGCTCTTGCTGTTTTAACTCATTTTCCAGCACCTTGCTCATGGTCTTTTCCTTCTGAGATTTGGCACGTGACGGAGGAAAACCCTTTTTGTGTGTGTGCATGTTGCGTACACCCTCGCACCTCGTCACCTCTGATGCAGCAGCGGGACCGGTCGATCTGCCAGGAGAGCTCCAGACTGGCAGGCATACGGGACGCCTACACACAACATATGCTGACACACGTGAGGGCTCAAACTGACATTGTACAAACCTGAGGTGGGTAAAGAAGCCAGGAGCCAGAACCTGTACACCAGTAAAAGTGCATTTAGAAATATTACTCAAGTAGAAATGAAAACTATAGGATAATTGTCCAGCTAGGTCCTGACCAAGATCTTATTGCTGTAGATCTGGACTGCACTGAACTGATCAAATGCAGAGAACAAACTTGCCTATGGGCACAATAATGTTTCTGTTAAAGCTAAAAAAGCAATTGCTGAACACACTGTAAACCAATAGGTAGGTACAAATATTGTATTCAAGTTGAGTATTGTTACTAGGAGTGAAAAGTATTTTACAATTCTCTTAGAGGTACATTTTAATCACAGAGCCACCCCTGGTATGGATACAACGATGGTTGTTATGACACACACATTAACCACACTTGTGTTCCACAGTTTTCCATTCTTTTACTGCTCTTTAACAGTGGCAGTGAGGCCCACAGAACAGAGTCCACGCTCCAATGTAAACAGTAGGACTTGAATGTGACACCCAGTTTTAGGGCCAGGCAGTGGGAACAACCAAGGGACCAGGTGGTGAATCACAAACTGGCTGACAAAACCACAAAAAAGTCCTTGCTTTTACATCATAACTGTGGGGCCAGACCAGGAGCACATCATAACGGTGTAATAAAAAGCTGCATGTCTATTTTTATTGTTTGTGCAATATATCATCATGCATACAGCCCCTTTAATATAAACATTCTAAAAATCTGAGATGGTGAAATCAATGATATACATTAACTAAACAGTAGGCACACCATGATATATAGTGCTTAAGGTTCTAATATACTCAAAATGGCCAAAATGTGGACCAATTTTGAGTTTTTCCGTCAAGATCATTGATATTACAAACATCTTAAGACAACGTCAATATAAAATGATCCAAATGTACATTTAACTATTTCATGTACTGTACATTTATTAGCTGCAGCTTGAGCAGGCCTACACAGAGAAAACACTGGCTCAGCAGAAGGTGAAATGTTGTAAACAAGAGGTCAGGGCAGTAGAGGCTGAACTCTAACACGCAGATTCAACATTTAATACCGGCACCTGGCCTCCTAACAATGTACCAGGACGTAAAATGCAACCTTCGAGCACATATAAAACTCCTTTGGCTTGTCTGCGTACCTCTTTATGTGACTCGAATGTCAGAGTGTTGCTGTTATTGCCCAACATTGGTAACGTGGTATGCCCATGTATTTCCCCAGTGTAGCAATCAAATCCACAATAAGAGCTGGGGAGCACACATTGTATAATATATATGAAGGAGGAAAATATTGGTGGTTGGAGGGTGTGACTTGGACGTGCATCTTCAGTGGGTGTATTTTTCCAGTATAAATGCATTTGAACGGCACTAGGGGATGTGTGTGGTGGTGAGTGCCAGTCTTACTGTAAGGTATGGCTGGCAAAGGAAGGTGGCATTAGGTTTCGCTGGTGAAATGTCAGCTGAATATTGTTACCGTCAGAGGATCAGGGAGCAGTCGGGCTCCGCTCAACCATTTCCGAGTGGAAATAACTCCTGTTGGATGGTTCCCAGTGGACCTGACCGTTTCCACACCGCGACTGTAGAGTCCTCTATAATTGGGGATTCCTGCATTGTTGTGACCACAGACGTTATGAGAAACAGGGAGATAATGCTGCAGAGGATCCCTCACTCTGGTAGTCTTACAAAAGAGTTTTCCAGTCAAACAACTAGTAATGTGTTTGTCTAAGCTGCTGCTGTACAGAATCATTAAAACACTAGCATTCTTATAATATTTAAGAACCAAAGGTGGACCGAAGATTTATGCTTAGTACACACCGAGACGAAAACAGTGTAGTTTCGATAATGTTTCTCGAAAAGGCGGCATCGTTTTAGAACATATCTCTGTCCACGCTGGTTCAACGCTGTAGTGTGTATGCCCGGCCCGTTGGTGGCGCTGTGACACTTTCGCTAAAACACAGGGCGGCTCCATGTTTGTTGTTATTGTCCGTTTCAGAAAAGAGGAGTATTGATCAGAACACGGAAACTTGAAACTGGAGTTTTGAAATCTTTCCGCTCTGGGACCCGGTATAAAAATGATTGTTTTCGGACTCCCAAAACACCGGCTCCGTGTGTAACACCTAAACAATAAAATACCTTACAGCTAAATTCATCTCGGTGTGGACAGGGCCTTAGATCAGATGAAGTTTGGTCTGAGCTATATCTTTAGCATTTTAAAACAGCCCTTCTTGACTCAGGTTAGTTTGTTTACTTAGTGGCTATTTTGAATTCATATAGTTAACGTTTTATTTCTGTCTATTGTGTTTTGTTGTTGTGTTCTTCAGTTGTGTTGATTCTTTTTGTAGTCTCTTCAGAAACTCGTGGGGAACCTTACCCTGGTGCCTGCATGTGTTGTGTGCATGCGTTGAAGTGATGGCAGAAGATTGAGATGGGCTTATCGCGTGCTCACAAGTGTAGAACACGCTAACCGAGTTTTCTATGCAAATTCCAGCCTCATGAACAAAGTGTTGGTGTGAGCAGGTGGTGCCCAGTCT
Source organism: Philypnodon macrostomus (assembly GCA_036025475.1). Taxonomy (NCBI): domain Eukaryota; kingdom Metazoa; phylum Chordata; class Actinopteri; order Gobiiformes; family Eleotridae; genus Philypnodon; species Philypnodon macrostomus. The sequence goes on from JAVQKC010002711.1 coordinate 10,769, forward strand.
AGTGTCTCGCTCATGGTGGTCCGCTCTGAGTTTCAAATTAATCCTCATTACATTAATCAGGCTCACACACTTAACTCACACAAACAATGAGACAACTTCAATCGCTGAGCATGTGCACTGCAGTGGCTTTCCACTGGCAAGTACATATTTCAGCTAGATGTAGATATGCATGGTGATTTTATATTCATATATTCTTTAGTACAGAGTCAGATTCCACAAGACAACAACACATAAAAGACACAGAAATACATTTAAAAAAATACATAGGGCAATAGTAAACAGAAAATACTTTGTTTTGATGAAGTTGTATTTGGTGTAACTGGCCAGGTTTATCAAATATACCGTTCTAAGTGGACATGTTATGGGAAAAGAAATACTGAAAATGAATTATATCACTTTCAGAATCTCAAAATACAAAATACACACAAAAAACCCACAGTACAGACCAAAAGTTTGGACACACCTCATTCATTCAATGAGTTTTCTTTATTTTCATGAAAAGGCAAGAAATCCCACTCATTAACCCTGACAGGGCACACCTGTGAAGGGAACACCATTTCAGGTGA
>JAVQKC010002725.1:0-22127 GCA_036025475.1 Philypnodon macrostomus
AGATTTACTTTAGTGCCTCCCCTGGTCTCTACAGCAACATCAAATCAGACTTTGTGGGATACCACTTTGACCAATAGTAGTTGAGATTTACTTTGGTGCCCCCCCTGGTCTCTACAGCAACATCAAATCAGACTTTGTGGGATACAATTTTGACCAATAGTATTTGAGTTTTACTTTAGTGCCTCCCCTGGTCTCTACAGCAACATCAGATCAGACTTTGTGGGATACCACTTTGACCAATAGTAGTCCAGTTTTACTTTAGACCCTCCCCTGGCCTCTACAGACTACAGATGACCAACTTTACATTACAGGGTCACAGAACAGGGTCAGGTAGTCAATTGTATGCATTTGTATTTAAGCCAGAAACACAGGCTACATTAATGACTGTTTTCTCTGATCATACCAATGTTGAGGTCTCCAACAACAGACTGTTTATAAAGGCCGTAGAGCTCCAGCAGCTCCTGGTCTGTGGGCCTCGTCTTCACTTTCTTTACATCTTCTGCAATCTTCTTAAACTCTGCCTTCAAGTGAATGCACAAAACACAATTAATCTAAGTGATCCCCCAAAAACATGACCAAAATAGGATGATGAGCATATTAAATAAACGAGTTAATTAAGAAAGCTGAGCATAACTGTAAAGTCTCTCTGTGTGGAGCCAAGCTGAGGTTAAACAATGGGCCTTTATTCTGGTCTCAGTGTTTCCGTGCCAGCCTGAATAATCTACTTCACAAAAGATCTGGGACACTGCACAGAAAAGTTAAACCCTTTTCACTGTGGGGGGAAAACTCTAAATCATCCATCTTTACCAGAGAATTTCATAGATGACTCTTAGATTATAAGGTCCATAAATAAAACTGCAGTATACTCATATGGTTCCCCTTCTGCGATATGTCTCTGTTACGTTTTTGTTGTTTTTTTCACACAAAAAAAATCATCTTCTACAGCCAAACCTGTGAATTCTACATAAATTATAACCAAAATCGCATACATAATAATAATACATAATATTGTTACTATGTTTTTGTGAAATGTCTAACCTGACTTTGAGGATTTTACCCATTGATGTGACAATAATAATAACAAAATCTAGGGCTACGTTTATGAGCACACTCAAATAGACAATACTCCCAAAGACAGTCACTGATTATTTCAGACAAAAATAAATACTCAAATGTATTACCTGATGAGACATTTTATCGGATACAGATGAGCTGTTTAGAGATCTCCCCACTCGACAGACAGAGCCCCTTCACATAGCCTGGGTGTAAGTGCATCACAGCTGATCAATGCAATATTCTGAGCCAATAAACGAGCGCGCTGGAGGGCAGCTCAGGCGCTGATTGGCTGCCTGCTCTCGCACGCGCTCACGTTCACTGTCCACTGCAGCATTGGCCTAAAAATACTGCAAACTCAGTCCACAATGACAACGCAATTTAAGTACTGTATGTTAATGAATTTATGTATTTTCATTAATGTCATTACATCAAATATTACACGGAGCTAAAATAGTGCATGTGTGTGAGCTTAAAAGCAACGGCCGCAGCTCCTTCAAGTATCAAGTATCTTGGTGCAGCTAAATTCATGTCCTGATTATTTCTAGCTCTACCAATTATAACTTAAAAGAAAGCAACTAAATCAGAGCTCTACTAAACTGATCTGAACCTATAATGGACCAAGTACAAAGCTGCAACGCAAAGCTACAGCGCAAGGGGGCGCTACTGCTCGGTTTGAATAGTTGTTCAAGATGGCTGCGCCCTACGGAACACTCATGGAGCTGAGGGGAAGAGAACTAGTTTAAAATGATAAACGGGATTATTGAAAGTCTCGGTAAGAACAAAGTGTTTTAGCCAATGTTGTTGTTTACAAGGCTTGTTTACATGTGTGGCCCTCGTCTAGATGTACAGAAGGCATCTCAGAAAAACTATGAATTTGAGTAAACGTACAGTAGTCAAGCTAGGTTAGTCATTTATAGTGGTTTACTGTTAATACCACATGATTGTACACGTGAGCTACAGCAATATCTACCATGTAATAATGCACTGATTGTTTATCTCTAGCAATGACCACTCCAAAGAAGGCCCCTAAGAAAGAGGCAAAGAAGTTCACTCAGTCCAAACCGTACTTGACTTCACCGTTTTCACCTCAATGGAGCTCACTGCCTCAAGAGGACATGCACTTCATACTGAACACTGTCAAAGACAAGCTCATTTCCACGGGCATTCAGAAGAACGAGGACAGGGGGTTTCGCCAGTGGAGAAAGAAGAAAGACGATACACCAGAGACTAAAGAGATGGTGGGTGAAACTGAAGAGGGTAAAAACACACTCAAAAACGGTTGGACAGATGCGTCCGTGAGACGACAGCTTACTCTTGGCATAAACGAAGCGACCAAGGCTCTGGAGAGAAATGAGCTTCAACTTTTACTTGTGTGTAAGTCTGTGAAGCCCAAACATATGACTGAACATCTGATAACGCTGAGTGTCAGCAGAGGTGTGCCCGCCTGCCAGGTGCCCCGGCTCAGCCTGACCGTAGCAGAGCCGCTGGGGCTCAAAAGTGTCCTGGCACTGGGGTTTAGACGCTGCCCTGAGGGTCACCATCAGCTGTTTACAGATGTTATTAATGCCATCACTCCAAGAGTGCCCGCACTGGAGGTGTCTTGGCTCCAGCAAGCATCTGCAACAGAAAAAACCCAGGAAAGTCCTGACATGGGGGAAGATGGAGAGAAGACAGGGCTTAAAAGAAAACTAGAAAGTAAGGCTGAGCAGGAACCTCGCTCGCTGCACCCGCTCAAAGTGAAAAGAATTGTTGCTAATCCTGCAAAGAAAAAGAACAAAAAGCCCAAACAGGTAAAGTGAGACGCTGTGGGGTTAATATCCAGCACTGACTCTTAATTGAAATGTCATTTTGATGCCTCAAGATGGAACTGAGTGAAGAATAATAATAGAAAGCTTCTTTTTTTCAAAGTGAGTTTATTCAATCAAATATTCATGCTGGTATAGCTGATGTGTGTTTTGAGATGTATTATTTGCATGAGGTCATGTCTAAATGATGCTGGTACAAGTTCTGCTTTTTCACAGCTTACAATGGAGATGAATAAAGTCCAGAAATCTGTATGTACTTTTTTATAGAACACTTCTTCCCGTAAAATATTTTTTTAAATAACTAAGGCAGGTATTTCAGGTGAGCTTTTCACTAAAGGGTGTGGCTAGCAACATCAATGCTAAAATCATCACAGCAGCAAAACGCACATGCTCAGTTCATTCAGCTGCAGGCAACATCTGACCATGTTTGAGGCATTTTCACTGGGTGTAGTTAAATGCCAAGGACCTAATTAAAATGCGATTGAAACCTGGCTTTGGTAAATGCAATAAATAACCACAAAAATAAGATAAGGACAGACAAAATGCCACACATGTAAAAGGGCCACACCAACTGCACCATGGGAAATCACTGAGGAAATCCTGCTGCAACAATAATAACATACTGAATACGAACACACAGCATTTAGTAGCGTAACAAAATAACTTGAATGTTACTCGGACACAGATAAAATACCTTTTAAAAATTTGAGAGGTCATTAAACAAGCCCTGCTCAAATAAGACATTTTAAATCAATGCATTTATCCATACTGGCATTTGTTTATTGAAAACTAGCTTCAAGTAATGGAACCTTGTTGGTATGTAATGAATGGAGAGAAGGCTCACTTAACAGACACATATTAATAGGATTGTTTCGAGTGAAAAAACTGTACACTATAAAACTGTCTCTACACAGAAACAAAAACCATCTGTAAAACATGGGCATTTTTTAATTGACACCTTTGATACCATCTCAACTTTTTTATTACAAGTTATTTTTCTAAAAATTCAGTTTGCCCCATTTCATTGGTGTTTGGTCAGTTTTGCTCATTTGACCTGTAACATGATACGGACATGCTTGAGCACCTTGCCTTGTTCCTTTCCCCACCCTCATGCAATCTCCTCAAACTACACAAACTACTACAAAAGGCATCTAAACATGTATTTTCTGTTTCGTTGATACAGCTATAGAAACAGGTTTATAGGTTAACAGTTTCATTTATTGTTAGGACACGTTTCTTTTGAAATGGAGGGAAATCCTTAAACTTACAAAAATTGTGCTTTATGGCGTTACATTCGTCATCGAAATTGTGTTGAACTGACCAGCTTCAGCGATGTCTATACTGCTAATGGGGAGAATAGAATACTTTGAGCTACAAGGATAAATATGATCTGACTAACACTATATATAAAAAAAACATATATACTGTATCACTGCATTAATACGCAGCTTTGGAGAAAACCTATTAAGGTTCATTTTAAGGTCTGTCTCCACTCAAATCATTGGTCAATAAAATAAAAATGCTATATTTTTTAAACCGTGCCGGTTCCCTGCACCAATGTCACAGACACGATGTGACGGTGTATACAGCTAAAGTGGAGACAGAGATACAACTAAGCAGCCAAATAAAACTAAATGTTTGTATTGATCCATGTACATTTCCATATGTTACCTGTAAAACTAAACTCTGTTCCAGAAAAGAGAGAAAATAAAACAAAAACAATGTCAAGGCATCCTGTAGTATGTCAGTAAGTATGTGTTGGGATGTCAGGAGCAGTGTCGCATGAGAACCTCAGGCTTAGCATGACTTCAGATGATGATGATGATGATGGTGAGTTTAAGCTCCAGTTGAGAGGACACTTGCCAAAAGCATTTTACCACCAGCTGCCTGCTGTTGGAGCTCTCGTTGTCTAGTTCAGTTACCTGTGATTCAGGTAATCAATAGCCAGAGATTGCAGCCAACCTCTCAGTGTCCAGTTGCAGTCTTTAAGAGTTGCTACTGAAGGACAAGGCCAACCTAAAACACACATCCACAATTTGATGATCACAAGGGATGCTCCCTTACATTTGGACTTAAACGTTATAAGCACTGACCTTATCAGGGTCCATAGGAGGGCATTTCCAATTGTAGAGGTAATACTGCAAGTTTCCATCTCCTATCCCAAACTTCAGCTTCTCGAGGAACTGTTTGTTTTCCATTAGATCCAAAGCATTGAATACATCAAAACCTTTCTGTTAAAAAACAAGAAATTACAAACAAGCCGAGTAAATGCTAGGATATCTAACCTGAAAACTAAGGCTGATATAAAATGGAGAAACATAAAATGTCTAATATGAATAACAACTCAATGTAGACATTCTTACCATTTTAGCAAGGATGAGTGCATCATTCATTAAATCCAGAAGTGGGGTTTGTGTATGAATATTGTAAAAAGAGTAGGCAGCCTTCAGGCTCCTATGCATTGGGTGATGCATCACTGTAGAGGGCAATGTGTAGAAACTAACAACATCTGTCAAAACACCATCTGGACCCTAAATGAGAAAAACAGATATTGAAATGATCAACGTACAAAACAGATTTGTTTTTCATTATTCTTTAAAATACCTCTACAACATATGTGTCAATTATGTTGTCCTGAGGCGTGAACCAGTGAGCCACCTCCTCTTCTCCCATCGATGGAGCCAAGTGAAAACGCTTTTGATATTTTCGTAGTAGCTCAGTGACCTGATGAATATCACGCTTATCCATTGGCCGTAACCCTGAAGTCTTGGGGCTCTATCATGAACATATAGATTTGTTTTAAACTGAGTATTAATCACCACATAAGCTTGCATAACAATCATTAGAGACTAAATTATTTACATCTGGTAGTCTGTAGAGTTTCATTGTCCTTTGCAGAGTCATGTTCCTGCTCAGATGAGAGAATTTCACCTCTACAAGCTTTCTAGGATTTAATGATCGATGCCAATATCTACAAATAAAGAACGGGGAAAAGTGAAGCCATTTGTGAGTTAGTCAACACCAGATATATACTGTATCATACTCAGATCATACTGTATCATACACACCTGCATGTGGACACGGGTTTAGGCAGCACTACACCCGCCGTGTAAACAGCCTGAAATATCCCCTCTAGATTCACCCGCCTCGTTATCTCTCTAATTAAGACTGGAGCAACACGCTTCGACCGCAGCTTTTTATGCACACAAAGGAAGTTGATCTCAACCATTCTCTTCACCCTGTTGAAGCAAAAATATACAGCTTGTGTCTTTACCAGGTGGAGTATTCACACGTTACATGTTTTATTACTTACGTGTCATAGATTCGGATATCTGCAGGGATGGCACTGATAAAACCAACAAGCTTTTTGTTAGAAGAGACTCTAACGCCACAATGCCACTGAGGCAACCAGCCAGGAGGACGCAGAGCCCTGACAAAAGCAATGACCAAATACATTATAAACACTTGCATTTCTAAAACAGAAAACTAACTAGAGTGAATTGAGTGCTTACCATTTAAGAAAGTTGGGTGAATAATCAAATCTGAACATGTTATCATCGTCCTCGACATAGTTTTCATTTAAGAGTGTATACAACTCCTTCAACTAAAAAAAACACAAACATCTCAGTGTATTGTTTGGAGCAAGTAAAGAACACTTCCTCAAATAAAAACCTCACCACATCTGCATTACTAAGGTCCAGAGTGTCCCACATAAAACCTTGAGGTAAGGTATATGGCTCCAGTCTAATGTTCTCTTTGTCCGCTTCAATCGGGCCATGACTTGTTACAACCTCGTCTGTCAACAACAGAAAAGTTAGTTATACAGAGATAAAGCATGTTTTGTGTTGACATTTATTACACACAAGTACTCAAAATATAGCTTAGTAAAAGTGGAGTATTACAGTACACAGATAGTTAGGACACAGGACACTAAATTCTACACCATTAGTTGCACACGATAACCAGCAGGTGGTATGCTTGCGCAGAAAATGTATAACAACGCTAACTTGCATAAACCAAGGAGAGTACATTCTATTAGATTGAAGATGATCTTTTTTATGATCTACTAATCTCAAGTACTCACTAAGCTTGGGAACTGGCTGAGTGTCCCAGAATTGGTACTTGTGCTTTGCTGCATCATCTATGCTCTTTGCCGGACCCTGACAGGACAGGAGCTCCATTGCTCTTTGGATGTCCTGTAGCTTCTGAATGGGCAAGCCTGGGTTCTGCAAAAATACAAATTAAAAATGACTGCTCTTTTCTAAATTGCACGAGGTCACTCTGCAGTGAGTGGCATACACATAGTTTGCCTGTTGACTGAACAAGACCATTCATTTATACACTTCTACTCCACCTTTATGTCCTGTGAATCAGAGGCTGAGTCTGACTTGGCGCCACCTGAACCCGGCTTCTCTTTCTTTCTTTTCTGTTTCTTCTTTTTCCTCTTGGCTCCAAGGTCTCCCCCTGGACTCCTGCAAAGGCAGATACAAAACAATATTAACAGACAGCATAGCAGCCAATTATTACCATTATGCTGAATCCGGTGGCTTTTAACATACTCATGAAATAAACATGTATCTGCTGCTTATCTTCATGTTGTTTATTACAGTACAGTACAAGAAGAACAACCATTTCAAACTAAACTCTCAGACATGCTCCTCTAAAGCTATCGTCTACTACAGTTGCCACAGGCTGGACTGTACTGGATCCACTAAACATGTGCAGTAGAAGCTAATGCTAGCTGCCATAGCAACGCCTGACAGCTGAGCTAACCCAGCATTAGCTTTAGACTGGCTGTCATCCTTGTCATTTAATCTAGCTGATGGGTTGTTGTTCAAGAGTAGCATTGTATCCAGATGACATACGTGCCACTGACAAACACGCGTGTCACCTTGTATAAAATGTTTATTGTTTCTAGCTCGAGATGACGGATCTGCATCAGTGAGCCTGGCTGTTTGTTCGGTTAGCATTAGCTGCGGCGCTAGCCTTTGGCCACAGAGCACTCACATAAACAGAGCACAAACAAGCTGCCTGAAAACAGTGTTACTGCATTTCCCAGTGCCGCTACCCTCACCCCTGCATATGCTCATTCTCCTCCTCGTTATCTCCATCTATACCACAGGTGTCCTGGTCATCCAGCTCCAAGCTCTGCTGACTGGCCGCGGATTCACTGTCCTCCGCCATCATAAAATGTTTAAAAATGATCAGGCAACGTTGGTTAATATACCGACAGACCACTGGCAACGAGCGAGAGATGGAAAAAACAAAGAAATATCAGAGGAGGGCGCCGCCTGGAGGCTATCGAGGAAACAATTACTTTAAACACTGCATGTCGTTTGGAAAAATTACCTCCGCCTTAAGTCTGAAATAATAATAATAATAATAATAATAATAATAATAATAATAATAATAATAATAATAATAATAATAATAATAATAATAACTTTCCTTTTCTTTCTAGAGACGTCACATTGATATTTTCATACACGTACTGCGCACGTTCCACCCCCATTGCGTCTGAAACTGGGTACTTGTACTTGTACTTATACATGCACTTGTACTTGTATTTGTACTGGATCTTGGACAAATTGGACCTTAAAAGGACATTCATTAAACTAAGTACTAAACATTTCTTTAAAGGCTTAATCCATGCACACGCCTGCCATAAAGACTACATCATCAACTGGAGTTTATCAATTATCTAAAGCAAAGTCATTATTACCCGTCACCAGAAGTTGACAACGCACTACAATCCATGTTTATTTTCTTTCTTTTTTTTATTGAGAATAACAGGTTTCAAATATAATGCAAGTGATGGTTTTACAGTTTCATGATACCGTAATGTGGGGTGTATGTTTGAAGTAGGAGATTTCTGTAAGATAAAAAGGAAGGCATACATACTTGTACTTATACAACCATTTGGAAGATAGTACTTTAACTATACACATCTGCCATGACCTTGACACTCTCACTCAGTAAAAAACTGGGTATAAAACTCAGCCATCGGCGTCCCGAGAAGACATCATCATCATCTGTACATCAACATAAGACAAACATTTAACAAATAAAAAAAAATGAAAAACTCCCAAAGTAATTGCTTTAAAAACATAACACACCAAACTGAGAACGAAGAGTTTGCTAGTGCTGTGGTAGTTTACTGCATGCTGTGGTAGTTTACTGCAAGCTGTGTGAGGTAGAGGGAACAAGCTCGAAGCAAAGTAATTGAAAATTGTTTATTCACAAATCTGCTGCAGTGATGGTGTATAAAAGGCACTTGAGGAATCAAGCTGCACTGTGAAACGGCAAGCAAAAAGTTTCATGTGGTAGAGCCTACTGTATAAGAGAGTGCGCTGCTGGATAAGGCGGGTGCACAAGAAAGCCCTTAAAATATAAAAAAAAAAACCTCTGTAAATACTTTGTTAAAAAAAATACAAATAATAATTAAAAATTTAAAAATTAAAAATTTTAAAATAAAACAAACAAGCGGCCATATAAAAGTAATGCATAGCAATGGGGGCAATAAAAGTAGTGGTTAAAATTCTTTAAAAAACCTCATAAGTGACCTTCCTATATTTTTTGGTACAACTAGTCTTAGTGGTATACATGTGTGTCAGCTTATCTGACAACATTGTACTTCGAACAGTGGTTTGATTTCGAAATGTTTCCCCCTTGGTAAATCAAGTATACATCCTCACAGCTGTCAGATTGTGGCAAAAAAGAAACAGAACTTAGAAAATGTGACTTTCAGAAACACCGGCAACACTTGGAAAAATAGTGGTCCAATCTAATTTTGCATTTCACTTTGACCGATATAAAACTACCATCAAGGCTGTAATAAAAGGCATATATTTGTTGTGCACAGAACATTGTAGCCGACAGGTCTAGTCTAATGATGCATAACGTTGCGCACACATGGAATCAGCCCCATCTGAAATAAACAGATGCATTATTTGATATTAAAGGCCAAGAGTGGTCTCTCCTCTCTCCTTTGCCAGGGACTTTTCTTCTCCTCCTCCTCTCCATCCTCATGTGCTGCATCATCATCCGGAGACAACAGTGTATCAGTCTTCAAAGTCATATCTTCAGGTGAGGGTAGAAGATGGGGGGAGGACGGGGGAGGAGAGGTGAGTGACGGTGGTTGTTCCTCAGCTCTTATTCCCTGTGTGTTCTCAAGACATGGACCTGTGCTGGACTCAAGAGGCCCTGGTATACTGTCTTGACGGCTGCTCTTTGGTGCATCTTCATTGCTACCGCTCACATTCGTATCATCCACGTACACCAGCTGAGTGTACACAGACGCAGGGGTTGTACCTTTTGACCTCGTTTTGCCTGTTGCTTTAGGAACCTTCTCTACATCCTTTCCTCTCCGACTAACTCTTGGCTCATTTAGGTCCACACCTGAATCCAGGCTGGCATCATTGCTTTGACTACGTCCCCCTTTACTGCCACTGCTGCCGTGCTGACCACCTGAACCTGTGGGGCACCCCGCCCGCTGAAGGTCGATGTATGAGTGACGAATGTGAGCGTTTGAGCGACCGTCTAGTGACACAAACCAGGCACGTGGGTGTGGGAGGGGCTTGCCTCCTCTTAGTTCCATTAAAGTTTTTTCTGCCAACAAAGTGTCCTCACTGTTTATTTCCACAAGAGCATTTTCTCCAATTGCTGCAGGAATAGACAGTGACTCCTGAAGCCCCTCACCTTCCCCCTGTTTAGTGGAGCCAGGGATACACTCTGTGGGGGTTTGTCCAAGAGGCTGCTGGGATTGTGAGGCATTGAGCTCTGCCTGAATCGTCTCTAAGTCACTCTGCTGGTCAGTTTGTAGTAGCAATGCTTGACCTGACAGAGGGTGCTCCCCAGGCAGGCGCATGTAATGTGCAGGGATGACCAGTGTTGGGCGCACCCTGGAGTAACCCTCTCCTCCACTTAACAGGTCTACAGAGCCACAGCAGAGCAGCTGGCCTGGCCTTGAGAGGGACGGCGTGATGGGACGTTCGAGGTTGTCAACTGAGCGAGACAAGAGGTAGTCCGGAGGCCTGCACTCGAGTACCTCTCCTCTACCTGACGAGTGAGGCGAGGAAGGAGAGATGCACTCAACATTTCCCATGCTGCTGAGCTGATTTATGGACACCTGGCCCTGATTGGACGATGAGAGTCTGTCTGAAATCTGATTGGTGGAGGAGCAGACAGAGGTGTATGATTGACGGTAGCCTTTATCAGCACCACATGGAAGAGCAGTCTTTAACTGAAATGTCTCAACAGACTGTCGATAGTCCCTGCTGCGAGGAGTCAGGTTGCCCAGAGATGAGCCGTGGCTGTTGTGACCCAGAGAGAAGCGGCTGTGTTTACTTTGGTGCATTAGGCCACGCTGACGCTGATTGTCTTGGAGCTCAAAAGAGGAAGGCTTCAGCATCGGTGTGGTCATATCAGGCTCTGTCGCCGTGGACACAAGCTCCAGTTGCACCTGGAGTGAATGAAAGACTCATGTAAGACTACCTACAAAACTCCATGGTACTGGTACAATTGTAATGGGACTTCTAAAAAATTATATTACCTCGTTATGGATTAAGTTGAGGTGGGACATGGAGGTAGCTTGATCTTTTTTACTACTGTCCAGACTGGAAGCCAACATTAACTTACGGTGGGACCCTCGAGACTTGATGCATCGGCGTCTGTACAATAGGAAAATAATGTCAATTTACAACCGTATTCAATATATGAAGGTTTTGGACAAAATACACACCTGCAATAGTACAGCAAGAGGCAGAACAAGCAGAGCAGGATGAGGGCCATTCCTCCCAGTATTGCCAGCAGAAACACAGTGTGATACATACTGAAATCTTTTGCAATTACGAGACCTGTTAAAAAGAGGACACAATTTAAAATTTGAAAATAAATCATACATGTATAAATTATAGTTGACCTCTCACCTGAGTGCAGCGGTGACATTGCAGCTAACCAATAGCCAAGTTGAGGAGCAATGTAGGTCAAAATATACTGGTCGCCTTCCCTTTGTACATGACCCCAGCTGCTCTTGATCCAGACTCCTGTGCGCACAAAGAGCTTTCGATCAAGCTTCAAAGTAAATCAGCACAGGGTCAAGAGCAGGCATACAAATTGGGACTATATTTTCTCAGCCTAAAAATGTGACAAATCCCCCCAAAAAATCCAAAATCTCATAAACCCAGTAATCTCAGTTAAATCAGCGCTATGGCAATTCCTCATTAAACCACAGGGAGGCAGCAGGTCAAATGAATGTGTCTTGAGTTACATTAGCTGCTGTGCTAGTATCAATCATAATCAAAGCTACAACAAAAACAACCGATTAAGCAAATTATCAAACGAAGGATACAACTACTTTGCCTCTGGTTCTGTCAGGGCTGTGATAGTTACAGTTAATCGTTATAGACCACTTACATCAATGTGTCAGGACTATGTATCAATCTGCCAACAGGGGAAATGTAAAAAAAAGCAACAAAGAGGAAAAAACAATTGGGGAAAAGAAAACGTGAGCGGACTCAGAGTCGGAGTGGAGCCTGAGATAAGTGAAAACACCAGGCCCAAAGGCAGAAACAGGGGAGGGCTGTGTGACTCAGCAGCAACTCACTGACTACAACAGAAACATCTCAGTCCCAGGATTCATGCTGGCTCAGTGCGTTTTCACTGGGGAGCCCTCTTTCTGTGGCTGACCTGTTTTAGCCGTGACATTTAATGATTTTGTTCCCACGCCTTTGGTACAATACGAGAGTCTGGGTTCTGTGCAGACACAATGCAGACATCTATATTGTCAGAGCAGCCTGTATATTACTGCAGCTTCTCGCCCATGCTAAGTCAACACAGCTGACAGCGCGTCTTTTATTCCACTATAGTCATTCACAGACGGCATTCAGCTCGTCTGAAGTAGCTGACCTCCTTTGCATTATCAAATTCCTACCCGTTCATTAATGGGAGAAATGCACTGAAGTGAATATGATCTCTTAGATATGATGTCATTTCAATACACGTTTGCTCCAAGTCTCAAGAGGTTACACAGTTTCCGTAACTCCTGTGTGGCTATTCATCAAAACTCACATTTCTAAAAGCATAGAAAGATTTCCACATGTACAAAATCAGGACCCTAACCCTAACCGGTCAGTAGAGAAACCAAAATCAGATGTAATGTAAAGATGCATGTAATTTGTGCCGGGTTATTTATTTGTTGAAGTTGCTAAGGAACATGAGATTTAGCCTGGAGATGTTATAGAAATGTTGTGGGAATAATTGTTGCTACCGGGTTTGTGAATGTGTCCTTTTATAAAAGCCCTTTTTTATAAACCCTGCTGATTCTGACACTTACTTTGCACATACAGGCATATGACAAATAAACTTGAATCCTTGAAACCTTGATACAGGCAAACAGTAACCTTTATGGACTATTTTGTTCTACCAGAAAACCCTTGTATTCAAAGCTATTTTCTATTAATTCATAAATGTCCAAAGTTTCATGTAAGAATGTGTGCTATAGATGACAAAATACTTCTGTTTTCAGTTAATGGGGAGTATTTCTTCTTCTACATGACGGGCTTACAAACCTACAAAGCAATTATGTCATATTGTTCCATTTCATGATCTACTTACACTTCTAGCCTATAGTTAGTTGAGGAGCCCAAACTCAATATAAAAGACAGGTTTGTGTTTGCAGCAGTTACCTAAGCGTGGGTCGAATCTCCAAGCAGGGATGTGGTCATTTTCCTTGAGGCCGCTGTCTGGTGGTAGGGGAATCGAGACTGTGATTGGCTCATTTACCTGCAGCTCCGCACCATCACTGGCCAATAAATGAACAGAGATGGCAGCTATGGGAGTCAACTCAATCCTCTTCTCGGTCCCTGAGAGAGTAGCATAAGACAGCAAGAATGTAACTGCAGCAACAAGGAAGACAAGGGTTTTAGGCGTAGTTTGTCTAAGAGGAGAGAAAGCAAAGAGCTAACAGTGTGAGGAGGAAGTAACATTAAACAGCTCAGACAAAGGAGAGTTGTCAAGGAAAGACAGACAGGAAACAAGGGAAAGGAAACAAGGGAAAGGAAACAAGGGAGAGGAAATAGGGGGGAGTGAGATTCTGAAGGTGAAGGGAAAGTGTCTCAAAGCACAACTATGTTCAGGCAGCAGGAAAAGGCATGTGCTGCACAGAGGGAAGAGAGTGCATCAATACCCACATGTAGCACAGAGAAGGTAATAAAAACTAATAACTAACTCATATCTTTAACGCTCACCTGTGCCGTTGTCTCGGAGGCCCTGCAGGTAGGGGAAGTGTTGAATGTGTGCGGGGGAGCTGGCCACAGTAAGCAGCGCACTCAGGTTGGCGTATGATGTGTTGGGAGGAAGACTCAGGGCTCTGCGTGGGAAATGGACACTTGGCTGGCCCTTAAAACCTGAATTTATAAAGACAAGAATTAATTAGTTGGTCTTTACAGATGTTTGGGTATGGTCAGCACGTTTCACACGGTGGATACTTTTTTTTTTTTTTTACATATTACTTCTCTCTTCAATGCCTAATGGAGGCTATTGCCTCTCTGCTGACATTAACACATTATGGGAGACTGCAATAATGCAGTGTACAGTAAAAATGCATGTAGCTAGAATCAGAAAGGTGATGTCACTGCAGTTTGACTTACATTCCAGAAAAGTGAGTCACAAATCCAGCTGTGTACATGTGTTCAGTGCTCTTTTCCGATCTGAGACAGAGCACCTGTAAATCAGATGGTGCCTCTGGTGGTTGAAATAATTTGGGTGAATCTTGTGCCCGAGGGAAATAATTCCCTTCACTTTCTCTCACCTCTTCTGTTCGTCCTTCTGTTTGACACTGCCCATCCCCCGTCACCATTGCACCAAACACAATACTGTTATTTCAAACACACGCTGCATCATCCTTTTATTCTCTTACTCGTCAAACACACCAAGGCTCATTGCCCCCTCGGGCTCCAATCTCACCACAATGTGACAAACGGAGTGTGCCGGTCAGTGAGTTACAATGCCTCAGACACATGCTGTGGGCACATGTAAGCTTTTATTGCTGCCTATCAGAGTATATGCTCAGGATATTGTTGTCAGACAACTGACATGTTAAATTAATCCCCCGCCAGTCACAAAGATACAACAGACTGAGTGAGCAAAGGGACTAAATGGATTCTGCAACACAAAGAACTCTCTAATACAATTTTATATATATATAAAAAATCCTCACAAACAAAAAGAGGGTCACATTTTTATCTACAAAGCAGGGGTTTTTATTTTGATGTTTATTATAAATCAAACTAATGGTCAATACTTTTCAAACAAATTTAAAATAATAATAATAGTATATAATACCATGCTACATTGTGGCCTGCTATTCAGTTCAGAAAAAAAAAAACATTGATTTTTTAAACACGTCATTTACCTTGAAAGTCTGAAACAATCTCCACAACATCATCATATACCATCAGAGAAGCAGCTCTTTCTGGCAACAGCTCCAGGCTGATGGAAGAAAATACTGGAAGACACACATGGTACAACTATAGTCAAGATAAAAGCTAACATCAATGGCCTCCTGACAGACTATCAAACATAAGAAATCATTAAACAATCTTTATACATTTTTAATGCACAGCACAGCCCTTGTGTGCAGCACAGGGGTTAAGGTCTAACCCAGCAAACTGCCCTTCTTTCATTTCCACTCCTCTATTGTTCAGGGCTCATAAGCATGATAATCCAATTGGCCACCGCTGTGTAGGTTTATAATGACAGACACCCCTCACACTGTACCACAGCCTTCTGGGAGGTATTGTGGCGTGTGTTAGTGAAAGGGAAGTTTGCGGGGTTTTGGCATCTATTGTAATAAATGTGTATGTCCTTCCTTCATCATGAGTTTATACATCTGGGACAAACTTACACACACACATTTACATATTCTTACATCCCTATTCATACACAGACATACCTGTTTGTCTACATAATAAATAAATAGAAAGTGCTCTTACCGGGCAATCTCGAGGGAGTCCAGGGCACAGAGTTTGGCACATATCCCTGATTGGTTGCGGTGACAACCAACTTCGTCCCAAGGCGGTAAGGAAATCGCAGGTAGGCGTTTCCATCAGAGGAGGAGGTTTCTGTGGCGACCAGACTGTGGTTGGCAAAGAGCTGAATGGAGGCTCCTCCCAAGGGCTGGTGTGTGCTGGCATCACTCAGGTGAACCTTTAGTGTCACCTCTGTGGACACAAAACAATATTTACTGAGCTTCAAAGGACACTAAAGACATGTTCAAGCCACCAATCAGAGGCAAGGGTAACTACAGCAGCTTTCAGACCGGGACCCACAAAATAACTGAGACCTCCAGTCGACCGAAGGAGTTAAAAAATACAAATGTGCACAGGGCAAACTAGGCCTACCGTATCAAAACACAGTTTAAATGCTGGTGTTTATTTTGAAATACATTACAGTTATGATTAACATGTAATTTATTAGAAAAATCAACAAATCATTATTTCTGTAAATCATCACTTTGGAAACCCCTGAACTACAGTACGGTCTTGTAATACAGACAGCTTTTTGGGTCGCTTTTGTTTCAGTGCCAGGCCCTTTGCCTCCAATCTGGCATTCCACATCACGGCCAATCGTGAAGGGACGCCATCTGACCATTTCCTGATCTACTGCCAATAGGACTTCCCCTTAAAACAATAGGCTCTTTTCCTCTCTCAAAGAAGGCATGGAATGAAGAAACGACACCATATATATTGACACCTTGATCAATTAAAAGTCTATTTAGAGGCGGCCAGGACATTAATATTCCTTTATAAGTAAAATGCGCATTCATTTGACGGTTATATATTGTAGTTAAGACATTATAGTAAGAAAATCCAGGAGAATTAACTCCATTATTGACTTGATGACACACAGAAAACCCCCTAAACACCTTTAGAGAATTTTTAGCCCGCACACAACCCCACAATGTCTAGTGGCTGACCCGTGTTGACCTCTCAATTTAAGGAGAGCGGTTTTCTTCTTCCCTTCTTCTTGACCTGCACATGCCCCCTTCCCAGAGTGGGCGGCAACTACATTTCAACATAACTCTTTCTTGTAACCTCAGTCTCCGTGACACACACTAAATGGCTAACCCGTGTACGCACATCAACATGGCTAGACAAACTCCCCTCCCCCCATGAGATCTAAAAGCAGTGCTCGAGTCATAGAAGAAACACTTAGACCAATTTATAACTTTTTTTACCTGCTGTTTTGGCAGCATTATGATTCAAACTGGACAGCTCATTATCGTGTGGTTTAGTGTGAGGATGCGCTTTTTCTCTACATTCCTCTTTTATTACATTTGTTGTGTGCAGCCGACTGCGCACAGGGAACACAAAGGTGGGACCCTATCCTTGACAGAAAGTCCCCTTAGCATTATAAGATGCACATTGAATAGACGGTGACCTCACTTCCTGTCCTACTCCCACTGATCTGTTCTTGGGGGTACCAGCTGTGCTCACTTAAAAAGAAATCCCCAGTGAGGGCTCGCACTGACAAACACATAGACACAAATGCACAGGACCCCTCCCAGCTCTTAGTCAATAAATCACATATCTGTGACATCATTGTTAAACAAGCTCAGATTCAGACTGAAGCTAACCGACTCTCACTTGTTATCAGCCTGTATCTGCGTTAGGGCTGTGCATGGTAAAAATATATTATCATGGTTTTAATAAGATCTTGACACAGAAGACTACTGCCATCAGTGCCTTTATATATAACATTCAATATACATCCAATCCAGTGTCCATCCTAATACATTATACCATTTATTTTACTTTTTATTATATGAACACTGGCATTGTTGCAGTAAAAATCACGGTGAAGAGCAGACCTTAAATGAATGCACTGTATCACAATTCAATGATCATCCAAACTTATCACAATACAATCTTTTATTGCACACCCCTAATTTCAGTAACATATGGATGATAAAGACGAGTTTGACCAGGGCAACGCTATGAGCTTATCCCGGCAACAGCAGCTAATGCAGCAAGGAGGCTATTGTGTGAACGCAAAAGAGAAGAGAAGAAGAATGTACAAATCATGTCCGTGCTCTATAAAAGTAAAAGAGGATCGAGTGGAAATGTAAGGCATGGCTGGACTCCACTGGGTGTGTTAGGGGTTTGGTGTTGGGCCAAACAGAGGAGGGGGAGGCACACACGTCTGTCAGCAGCACACAACCCGTAACAAGAACGCACGCTTACATTCTCTGTAGATTTTAATATCAATTTAGTGCGAATGAGGGGTGAACAGGACATTTATTAAGATCAAGATAGCAATTTCACTTTTATCACAATTTTAAGTCCAAATTCAATGTATATCCGATCCATAATACTTAACACTATTTATTATCATTTTTTTATTAATATGAACACTGGCATTGTTACAGTAAAAATGACAGAGCATAAATAAATGCACTGTATCGCAATTCAACGATCAAAAACAGTAATACAGCCATAACTTTATATCACGCCATATCGCCCACCCCAACACTCTGCAATTGCATATTTAAAAAAATACATAAAATAAAAATACATAAATAAACACAACATTAACTTTATCATAATATAAGTAAAATATGATGAAAACTAGTAGTGGTAAAAGCATCTTGAAACTGCTCAGCCTCCTCTACCTTCCTATGGATTAAAAGTTAAATTAGATTGCATTGGTCAATCCCATTATCTCTGCAGGGGACCAGTTACACCATCTATTAAGGGAAAGAGCAGCTTGGGTGTTCTTTCTTCAATTCAGAGTCAGATAGATGCATCGAATAAACCACCCACAATATCTACAACATCATCTCGGGATTAAAACTGCAGTATCTGATATTTTTACTTTGTATTTGAGCATAAATCATGACACAGTTAAAAATACCACATACCAGAATTCACCTGAGAAGGAAATTAAGACATTGAGACCCTCTGTGGGCTGTGGTAAGGGTTTTTGTTTTAGGAGCTCATGGACACACACTTCCACAGGACAGGGGCTCTCAGATTGGTTGAGACATTGTTTATTTATGAATCAGGAATAATGTGAAGGAGCTGTATTTTTATTATTCTGATACTTCCTGGTTTGTGGTGAGACCGAAATCAAGCCCTGCAACTTTAAGATCTTACTGGTCAAACTGGTGACAATATCCTTTTATTAGTATATTTCCCGTAGGCTCTTATTTAGCCTCTGCAGATGTTTGAGATGCAATGCCATACCTATTAGGCCTGCAGTAATGTGACTGAGATCTATATCTGTGGCTGGATGATTCGTCTGGCTCCAAATTGTGCATGTTGTCTGAGGAGTCCACTGTATCGACGTAAACACAACCCCGGGGACGACTAAAGGTCAGTCTGAGGCAAAGTGAACTCCTGAGTGAGGATGCAAAACAAGAAGATGAGCTGGGAGCAAACAGAGGCCACACTAGACTTCAAAGTGTTCTCCTGAGTGAAGATGCAAAGACTTCAAAGCTCAACTATGGCATAAATCATTAAATCAATTTACCTAGTGCTTATCCTTTAACAGAACATAACTGAAGTAAGAAATGTCCTCTGCACATACTAATGATTATTCTGCTAATTGATTAATCTGACTGAACCAGGTGAGGGGGCTTCTGAGGACTACTGGATGGAGCACAGACAAAGAAATAAATGCAAAATAAATACATTTTTGGTACAGTTTTGGCTTGATTACGGCTCTGTCTGGGTTGTAAAACATCTCCGCTCTCATTCTCTCAGCAAGGTTTTGTCATTTATGTGGATGTTATGTTTTATGTTTGGGACTGCAGATGGAAATTAACACTCTGCAAAATCCAGTGTACCTGCGTCAGTTATATGATCCTTTACCAGTTGTACGTTCATTAATATGCATTGTACCATCCAAATAAACCAGTGAATGAAAGTCTGTATACTCTACTTAACGATTATTCCATTACCAAATTATTTTGTGAATAATCTAATTAGCAGTTTCAGCCCTAAAGACAAGCAGGGCTACTTCAAAAGGTCTCCAAACAGTAAAATTATAATAGTAATGCTTACACTTGTATAGCGTCTTTCAAGATATCTTAAGTGCTTTTACCATTAAGTCCATTATTCATTCACTCTCCAGTCACATAGACGGGCAAAAGCAGAGCAAAAACCACTACAGTTATGTTTGAAGTAGACACAATCACCCTTATAAGATTCAATATTCATAAACAAACTATATATAAAAGCAAATTTACCTTGACCTTGATAAAAAACCCAATGTATGATTTGACATTAATCAAAGACGAATCGCATAGTGTAATAATGGGGCCAAACTATAATTGTTGGCCGTTATTAATTTATGTAAAAGCTTGTAGGTTTGGGTGTTCATTTCACAGATTCATTACAACATTGCATTCACTATACAACAAAAAAAAAAAAGACAGAATCTCTATTTTAGTTGGTTGAACCCCAAAAACAAAATGGCTCTTGAGATTGTTGACAACTACACAAACTGTCCGCTTTTTCCCCAAATCTGTCTTTTGTTCCTGATGATGCACTTTCTTAGTAGTTTTACACTGTTTATGGGCCAGCTGCTAAGTTGCTAATGTTAGCCGCGTTCACATCAGCATCTGAACTGTGGCTACTAGCAGCACATTAGCCAACAAAGCACACAGAAAAAGTGCAGAAAGTTGAATGTACTTTTCACCTTCATTGGTGGAGTCCTCTTGCACGGTTTTGGCGACAGCGTTGGTAAAGTATCCGAAAAGGCAGAGTACAATAGCAGCGCTCCTCCTCCAGTTCTCAGTCCGCATCATTGCAGATGTCTAAAACCCGAATAAAAGTCAAAGGCAAATGTTTTAAAGTCAGTGAGCGCACACATCGGCGTACACCGTTTTAAATCCTCGAATACGGCCTTAGTCCATGCTGTGTGGTATCAGCAGAGGCCGATGATTTAGCTGTAAATCAGACTGTCCCGTGGCGCATCCCAGCCCTTCGCTTCTCGCTCGGTTTTTTCATTGACGGGTCAGGAGGAAGACGGCCCCATTCCCGAGCCACATGCCCCTGAAGAGCTTCCACAGGCGGCCCGACTCCACTCACAGTACCTGGGGACATCTACGGAGCTGCTGCGCCATCTGCCGCACAAATAGTTCACTGACCACAACAGGACAATCCCAGCTACAATAAGGACACAGATTTGTCCAGATCTGTCTCAGTGGTCAGACGTTTGGTTTTGTGACTGTTTCAATGCCCACCTTAAAAGTGAAGGACTGTAACTTACTTCAAATGTAATAATGACATTATTGATGGTGGTATGAGACAAAATATTGATTATCAATATAATATATTATAGAGAAACATATTTTGTAAATTGTAAAACAATAATGACTTTTGCGTGTACTAGATTTGTTAAATGACTGAAGCTCCAAAAGTAAATGAGACGATTTATCCCGTTGCAATGTTTCTTGAGAGAAGATTCAGTTTGATATTGGCCTGTATGCCTTTTGTAAGTCAGAAGAAGAATATTCCTGGAGCATTTGGTTTTTTAAGTTTTTCATAGTTTTTTGGACAGACATTAGGAACTGGATTAACCTCAAACTCAATTTTCCTTTTTTATATATTAATTCTATTTTTTATGTGGAAAACTTAAGTTCTGCAGTAAGTGGAGCCCTCCTTCACCTGCTTCATGAATGATTTAGAGCATACTATTCTTCATTAAGTAGATTTACAAAATGGAATACTGCTAGAATCATCTCACAGCAGATTCACCTACTCTTTTAAGTTTGTATGACTATTTGTGCGCCCCCTAGCTGTAACTCTACGAGAGTTTGTGTCTGTTTATTGTTCTGTTTTCTAACCAGAGGTCGGTAGAGCAGCCAATAATGTTACTCAAGTCAAAAGTACTTATTCACATAATTACTCAAGTAAGAGTAAAACAGTACTGGTGAAAAACTACTCAAGTCCTGAGTAACTGTTTGAGCGTAATGTCAGTTTATTTGTTTAATTTTGTGGTAATCGGGCAAAAAAAAAAAAGATAATAAACAGATTTTGATATTTTCAAAAGATAAACAAAAAAAGTTATATTTTCAATTTTTTTTCACATAAAGCTGTTCTTACATGACACACAGAGGTGTTAAAGTACTCTTTCTAGATTTACAAGATTTTACTCAAGTAAGAGTACAGTTACTTCAAAATATTATTACTCAAGTAAAAAGTATTGTGCAGTAAAGCTACGCTATGGAGTACAATGTATTTAAAAAGTTACTCAAGTAAA
>JAVQKC010002727.1:0-53213 GCA_036025475.1 Philypnodon macrostomus
CTGTTCAGACACTCATGGTACATGCTACATACACATATGTATCATGAGGTCTGAACAGCTCTAATGGGAGCAGTTTGGATTAGATTTAAACCATTTTTTATTGAATAAAACCTACTAACATCATATTTTTCTTACAGGAGCGAACAGCAGTGTTAGCAGCTTTAGCAGAAAAGGCCAGACTGACCAAGGAGATGTTTAAAACGGTACCAGGGATTACCTGTAACCCAGTCCAAGGGGCCATGTACACCTTCCCTCGCATCACACTACCTCAAAAGGCCATTGACAAAGCCAAGGTCTGCTACACAACATTTGAAAGACTTCTTAAAGGAATACCTACATAAAGATAACGTCTATGTGTGCATCTATAGGAGGAAGGTAAGGTCCCCGACATGTATTACTGTATGCGTTTGCTGGAGGAGGAGGGCATCTGTCTAGTGCCTGGCAGTGGCTTTGGACAGAGAGAAGGAACCTACCACTTCAGGTCAGTAAAATTGTAACAGTCCACTTCTGTGAAATGTTTAGGGTGTTTACTGATGCAATGTCATGTGTACAGGATGACCATCTTGCCTCCCACTGAGAAACTCAAGATAGTGCTAGAGAAGATAAAAAGCTTTCATAAACGCTTCACAGAAGAATTTTCTTAAACCAAAGACCACTCTCATCCACCGTATTCAGTGCCAGTATGTTCAAGTGCCTATGACATTGTAGTGTCATACTGCCTTAGCTCAAAGAGGTATTCACTGCTGTCAAGTTAATAAATGCAGTTCAGGATTTTTACAGTACATGATGCACTTTTACAAAGTAATGCCATTTAGACAATTTATAAAGGTCATAGATAAATAGAATATTATATATATATATATATATATATATATATATAAAAATATAGATCTTTTATTACAGATTAGCTGCTACTGTGAAGTGTACTTTTCCTTCTAACGTCCATAAAGACAACTACTGTCAAATACTGTTAATTGTGCTGTCTGCAGTTCTAATGCTAAACATCAGTATAAATAAAATCTTTGATTATAGCATGTCTTGTCTTATTTGTGAAACAGTCCAACGGCACAAGAAAATGAATAAGACTTGAGAGCTGGCTTTCAAAGCAGCCACACTTTTATTTAAAAAAGTCTTCTTCAGTGCATACATGCTTTTATGAACAGAGCAAAACTGAATCTCCTGGAATGAACAGAAACTAAAATGATGATGTTAATCATCGCAGTAACACCTCACACTCACCAGTGTTCCCTTCACCTTTTAAAGGCCACAGTAAGAGTTCTTATTCACGCAGACGGATGCTTCTAAAGTTCATCTTTATTCTGTGACAGCTTTGTGCTCTGCTGCTCTATAAACTTGCTGAGCCCATCCACCGTCCTGTCTCCACCTTCAAATTTGACAGGGTTCTGCTTGTTATTGCTCGGTGAAAAGTAGATCGTTGGGAAGCCTTCTGCTTTGTAGTTCTCGTTTGGCACATCATTAGCTGTGGCATCCATCTTGGCAATAACCAGGTTCTTCTCGCCCTTGTATTTCTTTCCCAAAGCCAGGTAGTCAGGCTCCATTTTTTTACAGTGACCACACCAGGGAGCATAAAACTCAATGAGGACATCCTTCTGAGGATCCATTACAATATCGTCAAATGTCTTCCCCACCACAATTTTCACTGGTCCTTTGTTATTCTTTGGCACAGGTTGGGATTTGATAATAGGCTTGAGCTTTCCTGTTGACACAAATGAACAAGTCAATACAGAGCTTATTTTTCTGATTATCGCTGCCATCTAGAGGAACAATTGTCCAGTACATTTTAGATCTGATACAGTTTTGTGTAAAGAGTCTATAAGTTCTGGGAGAATTTGAGAAAATGTAAATTGTGCCAAATTGATGATATAGCATTTCACAAAAGTATCTTTAGAAGCAGGTGTTAGTAACTTTTTTGTGACCAGTCAATTATATATTATTAAAAAACACCTGGTTCTACCTAAACAAAGGTTCCATGATGTGGCTGTGGCATGAACATTTTCCATTTAAAAACTACTTACAAAAAAACCCAGTTTTTTTACACTCACCCTTCTTGAAAGCCCTGACAAAGTCTTGCAGCACATCAGTGTCCATCTCCTCAGGCTCCATTGCATACTTCTTGCCTTCATCGGCCAAAATACCAACATTGACATCCTCTCCACTATCGCTCAAGCCTAGACTCTTCAGCTCCTCGGCGTAATCCTCTTCATCAGCAATGGCAAACGTGTACTCGGGGAAGTCCTTGGCCACCTCCAGCACTTTAGATCTCCAAAACTGAGTGGCTAAAATAAAACACAAATTAGGATCTAGCAAAGTGGTGAAGGGAAACACCTGTACCTTTTCTGTAGTCAAAGCCGAAGTCCACTCCATAGTAAACTACAACCAGTGGCCTTTTTGAGTAGCGTTTAGCATCGTTGCTGGGTTTCCTGTGTCCCACCAGAGGAACAACACGTTTCTTGAAAAACTCTTGCACTTCTGAAACTGATGTTGAGTCCTATAAGGAAAATAAATGAATACATATTAAGTTAGTGGTAAATCGTGAGACTTTTGTGAATAAAACTTTTGAAATGGACCAAATTGAGATTGCCTCCATTGTTAGTGTGTGCTGAGCAGGCTCATATTTGGAGCGGAATTTCTCAGGGTGAGCGATAACTATCTGACCCGGTGAGGCTTTGAGCATTTTGGCCACTTCGGGACTAAAGGTGTGTCTGAACGTCAAGTCCTCTCTCAGCGCATTACCTAAAAACACAATGAGAAATCTAATTTTGACTGTTTATATTTTATTACTTTCACATATTGCCTGAAAACAGTGACAGTACTTACAGGCCTCACTGTAGATCTCGAACGCTGCGTCTTCCTCACTTGAGAAAACGCCCACAATGACAGCATCATCACCATCTTTAAGGAACTCCTGCACCTGCTTTACAGCCTGGACCTGCTTGGATGGAGGACCTGACTGCTCACTCATATAGTCAACAATACCTAAACAGAAAAAAAATACAATAGAATCGCAAATCAGAAATGACCAAAAACGTTGTGAATGTGTGTTTTTTTTTTTACTTGTTGACTTACCATACGTTTCTCTGGGTCCATTGTACTCAAACACTTTGCCTTTCCTGAAGATCTTAAGCGTGGGATAGCCTGTGACTCCAAAACGTGAAGCCAGCTCATTTTCAAGAGTGGCATCCACCTTGGCGAGTGGGATGGGAGGGGAGCGCTTGCTTAGTTCCAGAGCAGCCTTTTCATATTCTGGAGCCAAGCGCTTACAGTGTCCACACCTAAAAAAAGATTAAAAATAAGTGCCTTGTTGCTTAAAAATCTACTGATGTATGTTTGAGTAAAGGACCTACCAAGGAGCATAAAACTCCACTAGGATGATGTCTGCATTGTTAACGGTGTCGTCAAAGTTGTCTTTGGTCAGCACCAACGTTGCTTCAGGGGGAGGTTTCCAGCCTGGCTGTGCTACCTCTTTAACCCGTTCAACAATGGCTAAAACAAATAATTAAGCTTATTTTATTTCTACGCCACATTGTCCACCATGAGTGACCAGAATAAAAATTGAGCTAGTTTAATAATGTATATGTACTAATCATACCTTCCTGTGTTCTGGCTCCATCATATTCCACTGGTTCTCCCTTTTTCATGATCTTGATGGTGGGATACCCTGACACCTCAAACCTGCTGGCCAGATCCGTGGCTACTGTTGCGTCTACTTTGGCAACTGGAATAGGTGGGTCGTTCTCTTTAAGAGTCTGAGCGATTTTCTCATACTCCGGCACAAACTGTTTGCAGTGGCCACACCTTGAAAGAGATAAAAATCAGTCTAATGTAAATACTAGTACATGCTAATACTACAGAATTTGTTTGCTACTGATACATTTCCAGAATTGTGTATGTATTGTTTATTAATGGCAGACGTACCATGGAGCATAAAACTCGACTAATACTGTATCTTGGCCCTCCATGAAAGTGTCAAAGTTGTTGTCATTAAGGACGAGGACTCCGTTCTCTTCTTTCACCTCTGTGTCCTCGTCTTCATCCTCCTCTTCATCACTGTCGTCTCCCTCTGCCTCCTCCTTGTCAACATCATCTAAAAACATCAACCGTTTTAGAATTAGTCAGAGACTGAAATCATTTAGTTTCAAACTAAATACATTACTCAGACCATAGTCTAGAAATATTACCAACTGCAATAGATCGCATTGAACAGAGTCAATACGTGCACAAACTGAACTGGTTCTACATTGTTGACGTTTACTGTTCAGTCTTGTTAGCTTACATGCTAACTGCAAGAGAAACGGCGCTTGACAAAACCCATATTAGCAAAGTCTACCATGTGCATTTTACTTCTCTGTTATTACCCAAATATAAAAGTAGAGTGACCCAGTCTTACCTTCTTCACACTTACTGACCGTTGCAAAATGTGCAATGCCAAGCAGCACAATCAACAACAACGCGATCTTTCTCATTGTCCAAAAAAGATACGGGCCGGTGTGCTTCCCTTTAGTCCGTGGATAGATGTAATAACACTGATGAATATCATCAAATAACTGTCTGCTCTCAGACCCGCTGCACGGATCAATACTGCTGGTGTAATGAAAGCCGTTGGCTTCATACAAAACTAATCACCTCACAAGCGCTTCCGGGGTCTGAGATTTCTCTGACTTGCCACGATCTGATTGGTTCA
The DNA here is from genome assembly GCA_036025475.1 of Philypnodon macrostomus. Lineage (NCBI taxonomy): Eukaryota > Metazoa > Chordata > Actinopteri > Gobiiformes > Eleotridae > Philypnodon > Philypnodon macrostomus. The sequence goes on from JAVQKC010002727.1 coordinate 4,703, forward strand.
CAGCGGCAGGCATCGTCCAATTAGAACCCGCCACTCAAGTCCTCGCTATGAGACGTTGTGGGACATCATTGGGTCTTTTTTATGTATTTATTTGAGCTGATGGCAGCCTATAATATAGAGTTGTCAAACAGGTGGATGTCAAAATGCTATTTTCTAAATATACTAAAAAGTAGGGTTTGTTTACGTATATTTATTATTGCATTGAAGTGTTTTATAAACAGTGTGTTTATATGTACACAACTCAGACTGTTGGTTTATTTAAGTAGCATTTACATTTGTTGTTTGCATTAGGCTGTATGCTGCTGACTATCTCTGTCCTGTTCCTTGTGAATGAGCACTTCCACCACCATCTCTGAAGACATTGCTTGGGTTAATGTGAGTATCCTGCCTGATTCTTCTGAGTTTCTCTGATTTCCACTTTCATCCTGATGGACTTTTTGTGGCACATTCGGTTCTGATCTGGGGAGGTGTAAAACAAATACATCTTGAGTGCATGTAAACAAAATTCCTATTTAAAAGTACATTACAATTTTCTTACCTTCCTGGACATAAGGGTTCCATCAATTCTGATTTAAAACCATCCTAAAAAAATATATATATTAGTGAAGTTACACACGTCTAAATGTTTCTTTTAGATGTTTCCATTAATGCTGGCTTACCTCTGAATCTGTTTTTGAAAAATCATGTCCTGGTGAAGTACTGTCATCCTTGTAGCGACAGTCTTTCAGAGGCAGTGTTTGGTGCATAGACTTGGAAAGGGAATTAAGTCTAAACAAAAGCTCATCTAAAACACTTTCAAACTCCTCAAAGTAATACATCTGGAAAACAAAACCAGTGAGTAATACATATGCAGAACCTTCACAATTGATATGAATAATAAATGCATTTCTCACTTTTCTCTCCATGTGATGGTCAGTAGGTTTAGATCGATTGTGGCTTGCCGAGAGCAGACTTTTTATATATTGAACTAATTCTGTTGTGGTGAACGTAATCCTCCTTCTACGCAATCTTTTCACTGATGACAATGCAACATTTATTACCTACAAGGAAGGAACAAAGCAAGTGAAAGATATCACAATCTATTTGTAACATTGTCCTAAAGCTGATACCACTCTGATTTGATGTTGTTGTAGAAGCCAGGGAAGGGACTAAAAGAACATACAAATTATGACAGCTGTACTGTACTTGGTAAAATATTTTTGATAGTACATTTGAAGCATTTTTTTTAACTTGACATTTTTTTTACTTGACTTTTTTTACTTTACATTTTTTTACTTTAGGAACCTCCAGACTACAGCTTTAAAGTTTTTTATAGTAAATTTGAAGCATTTTTTTACTTGACATTTTTTTTCTTGACATTTTTTTACTTGATTTTTTTTTCTTGACTTTTTTTTTACTTGACATTTTTTTTACTTCAGAAACCTCCAGACTACAGCTTTAAAGTTTTTTATAGTAAATTTGAAGCATTTTTTTACTTGACATTTTTTTACTTGACATTTTTTTTACTTGATTTTTTTTTCTTGACTTTTTTTTACTTGACTTTTTTTACTTGACATTTTTCTAGACTTTTTTTGACTTGACATTTTCTTTTACTTTACATTTTAACTTGACTTTTTTTGACTTGACATTTACTTTACATTTTAACTTTACTTTTTTTACTTGACATTTTTATTTACTTGACTTTTTTTTTACTTTAGAAACCTCCAGACTACAGCTTTAAAGTGTTTAACATACCAGGACTGTCCACACTAGTCTGGTAAGCACCCAGACTGCTCCATGGTAAAGTATTTTTCTTCTTGAATTTAGATGGTCTTTGGCAAGGACTGGCCGATAATAAAGCAGACTTTGGAAGTAGCGAGGGAAAAAGCTGAATCCCCAGGAGTTTTGAACATGGAGTAGATTTCTCACACAGGTCAGAGAAACTACACAGATAAGACCTGCAAACTGTGACAAAGTGTTAGATTATTTGTTATAACATTGATAGTAAACTAACAAGGAAGTGTGTTTTTAAGATTTATTCACCAAAAGCCAGAGGAGGCTGGAGATGGACCAGGCCGGGAGTGCAGTTTTGTTTATCAAACTCAAACATCTCAAGGTAAGAAGGAATAGCATTGTGCCACACAGGCTACATATATTCTGCAGATGAAGAATGCATTATGGTTACAGTGGTCATACTTAAAGGTGTAGTCTGTAAATTTCCCCAAATAAAAGAAATGTTTAAAAATGCTTTATTTGACCATGTTTTATGATGTAATCTATAATTATTATTTTACTTTAGTCCCTCCCCTGGCCTCTACAGACTAAAGTCGACCTACAGAACAAGGTCAGATAGTCAGTTTCAATTCTTTCTTATATTAGGAAATGCATGGACTACACCTTTAAAACTTAAGATTGAATTGTTCTGATTGTTTAATGATTTTTCTTCAGTCTTATCTTCATCGACACATGCACTGATTGCCATTTTTATGCTCCTCACCTGATCCCATATAGCCAGTTGACTGATATCAACATGTGTCCTGAATAGTCCTTTCTGTAGCATCTCTGCAACTTCACCAACCAGAACAGTGCGATAAATGCAATAAACATAGTACACAAGGGCCACTGTTAGAAGGACGATCTGCAAAAAGTGATACCATATTGTTTAGGTTTTGTGTCTGCATTGTTAGCAACATAATTCTGGTAGATAGATAGAAGGACATAAGGCATAAAGACTTGGACTCACTTCCAGCCAGTTGCATGGGATTTTGCAGTATCTCATCAGGCCTTTCTCTCCAAGAGCCAAAATGTGATGACACAATCGTAGCATCAGGAGGACCAGAAAGAGTAGCTAGACAAAAACAACCACAATGTAACATGAAATCATATCACTATAATCGCTTGTTAGAAGGACCAATATATACCTGGTAGACCATAACAATATAGTCCCATGTAGAGGTTTTGTGAAACACTGTCACTGATTGGACAAAGGCAGAAGGCAGCAAGACACCAGTTCCACTTTGTTCGATTTTGAGTGTCACACTGGTGAACAGGTTTGGTAAGGGGCTGAAAAATGTAAAGTGGACCTTTATAGCCATTGTTTGTCTGCATATCCAGTCTTCTGAGTGCAGTAACTTCAGTTTAAATGCAGCACTGGCCCTAGAAAAACATACATTTTAGAAAATACAAACAGTAATATTTATTGAACATAAAAAATATTACTTACTTTGTGTGCCCAAGGTCAGCTTTAGCAACAATTCCTTCTTTAAAGTTTTTTATTTCTGTTCTCCACAGGACAGGTGCTCCAATTAAGAAATGTGACTGATAGTTGGCAGCAAACTACAAAGAAGTAATGAAACCAATATAGTGGTGAGAACAATTTCATTACTGTAGAAGATCTGTTTATATGTGTAAAACCTTACTGCAGTATCTGATGTATTTTTGTACAATATTTTCAGTAAACTGGTCTGTGCCCAGCTCCACCACTGATCACATGTTTGTATAGACATAAAATCACTGGTCTGCCCGCTGTAAAGACACTGTCAATTGGGATATGTGCGAGTTGTGTGTAAAAATGAAAACAAGTGTAAGTGTGAAATACCTGTCAAAGTACTTCCTGACTGCTTTGTTAATGTTGTAACAGCCACTTGACGAACTTCCAAATGTCACACACAGCATGAGAAAAAGCAGTGAGCCAAAGACACACCAATCCCTGAAAGAGAAAGACATCTTTATACCATTTTCATATAGTAATAATACTGTACAAGCATTTGAACTAACTTACACATACCTCAGGGTTTGTTGTATAAAACCCTCCTTTTTCCTTTTGTGACGAGAATTTCGGAGCTCCTTTACAGTTGGGGGACGCACAAAATGTAGGAAGCGAATGCGCTGTCGAGCTTCAAGTATCTAGAACACAATAAACACATACTGGAAAAAATAGTAATTAATCACACTGAGCTATTACACAATTGACTTTACCTTGAGAAGGTTTGCTCTTTCTTGGCGGTACAACATACAGTCTTTATTGGGTTCATTAAAACTTTTATGCATGTTGAGAGTTAAAAGATTTTTGACATCCAGTCTGTTATTGTACCACAAGGAGACAACCACTGCCATTGCAAGTATCTGTAAGATAAAATAATACTAAAACTATTATTTTCAAATTGATTACATTAAGGTAAGTTGATTTAGATCATGTGTAATTACCAGTAATGGATGAACAAAGAAGATACAAAAAAAAACAGAAATGAAAAGTGAGTGTATCCAAAGCACAGCCTCACTGTTGTTGAACCTAGAAAAAGACAACACACACATAAAGTTAAATTGGGCATATAAAAATAAAAACTAACAAGATCAAACTTAGTACAACTATACCTCACGCCGAACAGAGCAGAGACTGTTATGCAGGACGTACACAGCAGCAGCCACAGGACCCAGGCCACACATTGACACCACTGGGACAGTCTGTGTGGTTGATTTTTGGTTTTGCCCAATCCCTCTGCTTCATGAGGTTCTTTATCTATGTTTTTATCATCTGTAGCCAAACATGAACTGTGGGTTTCTCCCCCACTGTCTATAATATCTATATCTTCTTTACTGATGGCCACATTAGTTTGGATTCCAGGTTTCTGATCGAGATCTTTATAATCTAGATCCCATGTGGACACTGAAGAACAGTCTGTGTCCTAGAGTTAAAATACGGTGTTAGGTGGAGTTTCTGGGAGAAACAAAGAGAGAAAATGGACAAAACAAAACCTGATATTTCTTTCTCCAGGACTCCTGCAACCACTGCTGTAGACTGCTCCAAAAATATGGCTCAAACATAGTGCTGCTCAATGAATGATGATCTGTTAAAAGAAAGAGAGAAAAGTGATATCCATTCTAATGATATATTTATGCTATATAGTATATACAGGAGTGTATATCCCAACCCTCACCTTCAAAACAGACTTTTTCTGTTTTTGTGCCCCCAGTGCATTTGATTTCGGGCTTCAATGGTTTATCTTCATGAAGTCGAAACAGAAAAGATAGTAGTGTCGCCGGAGGTAATACTAATATAACACTTATTATTCCTGTTGTCAAAGCAGTAACTGATATATCCTTTACGTCTGTCTCCAGAGGCAGCTGTAGACGTGCAGAAAATCACAATGTTTGAAACCTCTTTTATTAAAACACAATTTAACTGTTAATAAACTAACCTTGTTATCCATTTGTGATATGATGACTGTACTAACACATGTATATCCCAGGAGCAGCGATAAGCACATGCTCAATCTTTGACAGTGTGTGAATGAGTTCGGGCGAGGGCAGCTGTAGATAGATATCCAGAGGTGGAAGTCTGCCATGTAGTCACATACTTTGAGAATCAGCATCTGTAGGAACACAGGTGCCAAATCACATCAGAATCACATGTATTTAATTGAAATTTTTGTTCAGATATACTGTATACCTTACATACTTTTGCAAAGCCTATTTCCAGATCACAAACTCTCAGCATTCGATCCAATCGGCCGTCACCCTTGTCTACAGCTAGCCAGCACTGACTGTCAAAGAGCCAAGCACGTCCTTTAGTTTCCCCTCTGTTCAGCTGCATATAAGTGAAACACAACAAATACATTGACGTTTTTTTCTTGCTTGTAATGCTCAGATTTTGGTCTAATAGAAAATACTAAACAGGCAGCCCATACCTCACATACTTCTACCCGCTTAAGGTACCAACTTGGAGAGGGTCCAGAGTTGTCATGCCAGATGTGAATTCCACACAGTGAGCCCAGGCTTTCAGCTGAACTATGGTTTCAAATATGAGTAGTAATATTAGTTTTCCCAACAGCAAACATTATACAGGCTTTGTTTGTCATTTATTTTAAATGTATCTTGTTATTTGGAACCTTACCTAATTATAAAAGTGTCTTGAGAGTTCTTCATAAAGAAAGTGCATCCTGGGACCTGAAGTTCCTTTGTCTGTGAAAACCCCTCGTCTCCACAAAGCACTATGTAAACCTAAAATACAAAGTAGTAAATTTAACTACCTGTAGTTAAGTCAAGGTCTAACCAGTGTTTAACATTTCCATGAAAACGTGTTAAATTCCCACACAGCTATTCAGTTTTCATGTATAAAAGGGTTTTGCTGAAGTTTTGGACACTGTAGAACTGATTACTTCCGCAGAAGATGATGTTTCAGAGGATTTGTGTTCTCTTGCTGCTCTTTTTCAGCCAAACATGGGCTGAAGGAGAGCATGAATTGGTGGAACTGAGACAAAAAGAGGCACAACACAAGACTAACGCCACAATCTGGGATGAGCTGAAGGAACTGAGAGACATGGTCCTTGAACAAAATATGGAATTGAGGAATAACACAATCAAGATAGAGAAGCTGGCGCAAGAGACAACAGGTGATCTGAATTGTTTTGAAACAGCATGGTTGTCTGTCTCCTGCATAAATACTGGCTAGAGTAACAGCAAATGAAAATTGGACCACTGGTAAAGTTATCCAATAAAAACACATCTAAATATACCTTGACTTAATTCTTATGAAATGTGGTTACAGCATTGGACAGCAGACTGGCTGCCAGTGAAGCTGACATTGAACAGCTTAAAAGACAGCAGGCAGAAGAAAAAATATATTGTAAAAATAATGTTTAGAGTCGAGTAAACAGATAATTATAATTATGTATTTGTAATTCATACAGGGAATTCAAAGGTGGCTTTCTCACTTGGACTAACTAACGCCGGACCCGTTGGCCCATTTAATTCTGACATCACGCTAGCATTTTCTAAATTGTTCTCCAATATTGGCCAATCCTACAACCCACATACAGGTGAGTATAAAGCATTTTAGACCATTTTAGATCAATATCAGTTTTTTAATTTTTAAATGTCTCTGTTGCAGGTATTTTCACTGCTCCTTTTCCTGGAGCAAACTACTTCAGATTCACAGCAACAGAATTCCGGTTCAATCAACCTTTGGGCGCTAAACTCTACCACAACAGCAGACAAGTGATCTTCAACTACAAATACAGAGATGGCTCAAGCTATGATACTGTTACAAATGCAGTTGTCCTTGAGCTGCAGAAGGGGGATGCAGTGTACATGGTCCTACCTGCAGGCTTTGGTGTTTATGATGATTCACATAACCGTGTAAGCTTCAGTGGATTTCTTCTTTTTTGATTCTCCTACACTCACAATAATATGTCTGGCAATTGCATCTTTTTTTGCTTGACAGTAGGTGAACATACAGTTAAAGCTTGTATTTAAAAAATACAAATAAATTTTGATTGTAACACATGTATTACTAATTACTGTGCCTACATTATAGTAAACAGGTGAAAGCAGATATTCAAAAATACACTAGTAGGCTGTGAAGACCAGGAGAGGTAATGTGTGATACATACAATAAAGACCCTGTTCTATGATGTAAAGTTAGTAATCTGTTATAATTATTATTTTTTACTTTAGTCCCTCCTCTGGCCTCTACAGCAACATCAGAACATGTTTGTGGGATAACACTTTCACCAAAAGCAGTCAGTCAAGTTTTACTTTAGTCCCTCCCCTGACCGCTACATAACAGGGTCATTTTTGGAATATTTTCTTCTTTTTTAATTATTATTATTTAAGACATGTATGTATTAAACCTTTATAATTATGACTCAAAGAGTAAAACATCTTACCTTTGCAGTCATCTCAGCAGCAGAGCAGAGGCCAGTGTGGATGGTGACAGCATATAGGTACGGCTCACATGGTAAATTGTCTGAAAGGAAGTGGACTCTTTTCTCCCCAGAGTTGACACTGTTTTGACAAATGACTAGTGCAGTGATGTAGAAGCACAGACAGATTACCAACGCAATGATGACTGTCCAGTTATGGGACACACTGGAAAACAAAGAGTAAACAAAAAGATCTGTCCTTTGTGGATGTTGATTTGTGCAGTAAAAGATTCTGATATTGCATTTATAGTAAAATTGTTATATTTTGTTTTTATAGTTTAGTTTTTAAGGTAATTTCGGTTCAATTTGTTGGGGGAGTAGATTATGTATTGGCCTGAAAATTGCACTAAATATCATAATCATAACAGCACACAAAATCCAGAACTAACCAAGCACGGACAATGTTACTTTCGGTCATTTTCTCGCATTTAGGATGCTGAGTGACCTAAAACACACTTTCAAAATGATCATTAATATCTTTAAAATTTATAAAAGCATAACAAAGCCTGAACCAGCACAAATAATACAATATAGTGTCACTGTTATCTGCAGGTCTGTGTCAGATGGGGGGCCAACTACTAACTTAGCAATGACTTTATTCACCTGATGAAGGGGTCCATATCTGCACTCTCAAAACTGCTTGTAATCTGTTGCTGCATCACAGTCACGGGCCACAGTTGATGACAGCTAAATCAATCCACAAAAATCTACTTGCTGGTATCGATTTTCATTTTGTAAATATGCTATACAATATAGACTTGAGCCTCACCTGCAGTTGATAGCAGAGGTTGTATCTGCTGTTTGTGTTTTGCACCCTTGTTGTGTCCATGTCTGACCGTCCCAGGACAGACACACACTGCTCTCCATTGTCACACTATAACTTACTTGGCTATACATGGGCTTCCATCTTTGAGGCTTTGCAAAATCAGCATTCAAAAGGGCAAGATAGCCAACCCCAGCAGCTAAAAAGAAAAACATTGTATTATTATGAAAAATGGATAGTGTATATTAAACTAGTCTTTAAGATGTAAAAATATAAACATTGTTAGGAAAAATAATGCTTTATCCTCGTTCTATGATGTAAAGTAGGTAATCCTTCATAATGAATATTTAAAAGCAACATAAGCAGACTTAATGGGTTACTACTTTGACCAATAGTAGTCAAGTTTTACTTTAGTCCCTCCCCTGGCCTCTAAAGACTACAGACTACCTACTTTACTTCATAGAACAGGTCAGATAGTCAATTTTAAGCATCTTTAAATTTTTAACTTACAGCCTGCACCTTTAAAATGGCTCACCATTGAGATAGGATGAGGGCAGAGTAATGTGAACAGTACCCGTCTCCCAGTTGTAGGTTCTGAACAAATGATGCACACTGGGGGTCGGCTTATCAAAAAACCTGTCAAAACAAAATATTTAGCAAAAATATACTTCTTATAGCATTATTTTGTGGTTATATTTTTTGTTTACCTGAAAAGCAGCATAACTGAAAACCTCTTGCTGGGTGATTTCACTGACTGAGTTAATTGCACACGTAACTGAAGGGCATGCTGTAAATGCTCATGGGTAATATTGAATCTGTGGTAGTTGATCTTGTTGTGATGGAGGATGTAGTCGGGGGTAAATGTTTGCTGAAATTCATAAAACATTTTTTTACCAGTGTTCAAAAATACTGAACTATATTTTAAAGAGACATACATTTTTTGGTGGGTGTAGTTTCACGGTGATGGGCTGTGAGAGGAATCGAATTGGAATCTTCCTTCTTGTGCTGCATCTGAACAAATTTAGCTCCACCACAGGTCCAGTCAACTAAAAAGCACACAACAAAATCAGACCATGCATACGTTTATGTTATTGTATTTCAAAGTCATTACTATATTACCTTTGCGTGATAATCAGTCCATGTAAAAGGACTTTGCTTCAGCTCAGTCACTACACGGACGACGCACTGTTGATGATGCCTTTCTATAGAGTCAATGTGCTGAGACAGAGATGGGGGTAAGATGAAGAGAGCAGACCCAATGCTCACGGTTTTAGAGCTTTGGCGTGTGGCATATATAGATACGAGGCCTGTGCTGAGTTTCACATCTTCCAATTTGTGATGCAAGATACATTTCTGCAATAGAGTAGATCAGATACTTTACTGACCCAGAAGAAAATTCAGCAGCTTGACTACAGAGAATTGATAAAGCAAAATTTAAATGTGTAGTTTGTGAGTTTCCTACAATAAGAAATTGACTACATGGCCCTGTTCTATGTGGGTTGTCTGTAGTCTGTAGAGGCCAGGGTAGGGACTAAAAATAATGATGACATATTAACTACTTTACATCATAGAACAGGGTCAGATAAAGCATTTCCCCCCTAACTTTTATTTTACCTGAAGAAACTTACAGACAACACCTTTAAGTAGTAGTAGCATATCCTACCAGCATCAACACTGACACTGTGGCTGAAATACAGGCCACAAACTGCTTAGCTGAATCCTCGCCTTCCTGTTTAATGCTGCCACCAGAGTGTGCTAAGCAGACATCAAAAGTGGAGATAGCATTACTTTTGTGTTCATCTGGTAATAGGTGTATTTCTGAAGCATCTTTAAGGTCATCACTCTTGACTGATTGATTTATTTCACTGTGAAAGTCATAATTTATGACAGTCTTTAGGTTGCATGAAAGCAGAGACATCACAGCGTTTAGTAAGTCCTTGGTCATCGATAGTTGCTCTGAGATGGTTTGAATGTATCCAGTCACTTTTCTGGCAGTAGACACTGTAATCTAAAAATATAAAAACGTATTTATTACACTAGTTAGACATTTACGCCATTGAAGTCAATACAGTCAGTGGCCAGTGACATACCTGCTTGGTAAATTGCAAAAGGTCTTGCAGGATATGGATGGTCTCTTTACCCTAGAAATAAACATGTAATCCAAAATGTATAAGTTGCAATATGTATTTAAGCTTAGTAAAAAACTGCAGAATTTCTACCTGATCAATAGTCCTAATCTCACACACAATGCAAACAAGGACATTACGTAGCTCTATCTGAGCGTTTGTGTTGGCCTCATGCTCCAGGCTCAGTCGATTTAAGACGCTAGAGACAAGGCTAATGTAGTTAAGGATCTCTGCACTGTTTCCAAGTCGAACCAAAGTGGAGAGGTTCCTCAAAGCAATCTGTGAACTGGAGAAAAGAAAATTAATGAATATCAAACTGCACATTTATTCATTCGCCTTTTGTTAATAGGTACAGAAGTCAATATTCTCTTCATCCATTCACCTGAAAAACAGCTACATTTCTGATATTTTTCAAATTCAAAATTGAACCAAATTGGCAATAAATGAATTCAGTCTTGACAAGTGACGTAGACCATACAGATGATTACTATCCATATGAACCTAGGTGAATAAAAATAACTATACACTATAAAGTAACAGGTGGCTTCATGTGCATCAGAAACAAAGATGGTAGATGTGTTTCAACTATTGCTGGTTGAAACATATTGGCTTGATTTGTCCATTACAATAAAGGCCTTTTATATATACCTCCTTGTCATTTCTAGGACTTGTTTTGGAGTGCATGGGCTTTGGTTTGTAGTTTTTACTGTCTGATATTTTGTTTGATTAGTTTTTTCTTACAGCTCAAAAACAGGGTCAACCGATGAAGAAATGCCTCTGATAAACTGTGGCTGGACTGTGACTGTAACAGGACATGGTTCTGTTGTCCCTCCGTTTGTGCTGCTCTTGATCTCTATGGAAACAGTTACTATGGAAACAATACAAGCATTAAATTAAGGTCAGTGAAATCAAATTAGTAGACATAATAATAATGTATGAATGTGTTTACCTTTGTAGTCATCATTACTATCCCCAGCAGGAAGGCTGAAGTAGTACTCAAAGTCTCTGCCATAGTACAGTGTTCGAGGAGGTTTGTTCCCAACACTGACGCTGTATTTGTACAGTAAATCCTGGGGCAAAACACAAAGAAATACTGGAGAGCTGCACGGAACAGACCAACTATGGACTGACTTTATTTTAAAAACTTTATTTATTTATTTTATTTATTTATTTCATTCATTCATTACAAGCAGAAGTGTCTACATGACAATACAAAACTTGAATGAAAAGGAGCAGAAAGAAGATTATATCTTATATTTTCTGCTCGTTTTTAATATTACTTTTAGATATATTAAGAAATTGAACCAATGCCTAAAGTAGCTGGGATGGTCTCTAGTCAGCCACAACTATTGACGGGGATAAGATGAATGGGTTCTGATGTTAAATCAATTTAGTGTGCTTGAAAACTCAAAACTGAATTAAGTTGTTTGAATTGATCATTTTAGCTGAAATAGTTTCATATATTTGATGTTCTATGAGATAATAGATACCTCTTTTCCTGATGTACAGAAGATGCTGAAGACAGTGTGTAGCTCCACCCCATTTGCCGGCTGCACCTGGCAGGTCATTCCTTTTGGGGCAGGTTGTGTTTGAAAGAATAACTGAGTCTGGCCTAAATGTTTTGGTGACTCTAAACTACCTACAGAGAGAAAAAAGTAATATTAACATAGTAATTTCTTACTTTATCAAGGGTTATTTATAGAGCACATTATCTGCCCCATAGTGCTGTACAGGTTCATTGAGTATTATAGTGCATAATGTAACACATTTTTTGTTAGGGCTGGACATTTTTCAAAGAAATGTCTAATTGCGATTTTTCTGACAAATATTGCGATTGTGATTAGATTATTCACAGCGCATTTTAAACCTGTCTAGAAGCATTAAAACTTTAAAGAATAATTAAATATAACTGTTAAACTTCCACAATAATCAGTGTTTTTGCTTTGTTTTGTTTTTTACATATATCTGGTTTTATGCAGAGGTTATAATATTGGCTAAAAAATTGTAGCCTTTGCTATTTGTTCATTTCAATTCCATTGTGATTAAATGTGCAGCCCTATTTTTATCCTCTTAAACTGTAAGACTTGCCGTCATTGGCTGTGATTTCTAACATGTATCTGCTCCCAGGCCTCAGACTAAAAGGCTTGAAGTTGAGTTCAGAAGAAGAAATGCCTGCAGAAAATAAAAAGAGAAAAACAATAATTGAATGTTGACACAGAAGACAATGTTTAAGTCAATTTAAATATTTTACCTGTGAAAGTGTGGGACTCAAAGATCCATGGGGCTACACGGTCTCGGGGCAAATCCAGTAAAGTCTGCTCCTGCGTCATGACAACAGGCCTGGCACCTACAAGGTTACTGCCCTCTTCTCTGTGTAATCCTGGGTCAAAGGTTGAATCATCTCCTAGATCGATGCTCTCTCCGTCCTCAACTGTAAACACCGAGATGTAAGTATAAGTAACAATTGTTTTATTTTGTGCATCAGGAAAGAAATGAGTTCAATGTAAATTTCATTCAACTTCTCTTATGTACCTGAATGAAAAAGGTGTAGTCTCTAAGTGTCCAAAAATAAAAAAAACATTTTTAGAAAATGCTGACTTCCGGTTAGACACTTTGACCAATAGTAGTCAAGATTTACTGTAGTCCCTCCCCTGACCTTTACAGACTACAGACAACCTATTTAACATAAGTCAGATAGTCACACTTGTACCTGTGTTTCTTCCCGGTGATATCTCTGGCTCCCCTTCTTCTGCACCCAGGAAAGCTTCATAATGCATATCTGAAAATGCACATAGTTTATAATGTAAGGTGATACTAATAGTACCAATACAGGATATTAATGTTGCATAGTTTAATATGCTATTATTTCTTACCTAAACCATCTTGAAAGCCTCCATTCTCAAGAGGAAAATCCCAGTCAGTAGATCCGTCAAACTCATTAGCCGATTCACTGCTGTGTCCACTGTATTCAGATGAGAACTCTAATTCTTCAACAGGTTCGTCAAAGAAGCCCTCTCCTGGACATAAAACATTTATTATAGTATATTTTTATGGTGTATATTTGGCTTGAATCATTGCTGCCCATAATCAATTTCACATAGCTACCTGAACTGACAATCGCAGCATCCATATGTAAGTCAGCCGCAGGGTCCCAAAAACCTGCGGAAAAAAGTGGAAAATTTGCAGTGTTTTTAATTAAAAATATATATGTGCATACAATATATTATGTTTTTATGTTGACAATTACTTCTTCTGTGCAGTTTTTTCAATATCCTGGGAGGAGGAGAAGTTGCAATCATCTGATGCCAAAGCAAAGTCTCGGGTGGAAGAGAGGAAGAAGGTGTGTCCTTTAGGGCTGATGGGGCACTTAGATCTAATGTGTGGCAAAATGGGACTGAAGCAAAAAACAAAAACACAGAATTGGTTAAACTGGTAAACAGCAAATAAAGAAATTAAAATGTTAGTAAAAAATACCTTCATTGACAGGTTTGGAGGAAGCATTGACTTTGTACAGACTCCAAGTGTAGTGGATTAGGTTTGGGGAAATTTGACAGTCTTCACAAAAAGCTTGCAGAGAAAACGGCTGATCCCAGTTCACCTGGTTGTACTGGCACTGAGACTGACAGTCAATTGATAGTGTCCTAAAAAATATATTTGAGTCAAACATTTAGTGCCTACCATTAATGTCCAGGAGTTTCCTCTAAAAACAAAATGCATTAAATTGACTATATGACCCTGTTCTATGATGTAAAGCAGGTAATTTGTCATAATTATTATTTTACTTTAGTTCCTCCTCTGGCCTCTATACCCAAATCAAATCATAGTTTGTGGGTTCACACTTTGACCAATAGCAGAGTTTAAGACCTATCTCAATCTATCTCACCCCAGCAGGTTTTCCTTTACTGTGAGGAAGACGTCCGATGAAGCAGAACGTCCTGCACTTTCAATGGTGAGTGTGAACCGAAACTGGTCAAAGTTTGGTTTTAGAAACGTGCCTGGAAATGTCAGCAGCGGGAAGGACATGGGAACGCGTTGATCAAAACAGGGTGTGGAGATAGTGCTGATGGGTTTACATGTCCACCTTAACCTATATGAAACATATATGAAAACAGGTTTGGTTACTATGACATACAAATGAATGATTATGATGATGGATGAGAATATAAATAATAACGATATAATAAAAGTTTACTAACTACACAAGAAGAGAAAGGTCCACAATTACTCCTAAATGCTTAAGGCACACAATTGACAGCGCACATATAATCGTCACAAAAACGACTTTTGGGGAAAATGTGTGAATATGTTCATGTCACAGAGATTCAATTCAAATGTATTTGTATAGCCCTATATCACAACTAAATTGGCGCAGGGGGCTTTACAGAAAGAGATGCATGTGATGTATGTCTTGAAAGTATGGTATATAATTACAGCCAGGTGATAATCATGTATAGGTTGTATTGCATTTTAGGAAGATGATGTAATTCAACCCCAAAGGCATACATTTTTGTGACTAGTAATTAAAACGCACATCTTTTAAATACATTTAAAATATTTATAATAAAATTCAAAAATTTTAGCTCAAAGATTTTAAGCCCATTCTGTAGCTCAATGTCTTAATGTATGGCCTTTAGATTATCATCCTCTCTACCTGAATGCGTTATGAGGAAAATCAGGGTGATGTGATTTTGTCCCATCCAGAGTGACCATAGTGGTATTTTTATTATTGATGAAGACGTTGGTGCCGCCGTGAATAACTACAACAGGAGCACTCTGAATCACCTTTACTCTCACAGTGTAGTTACTGTACACAACACTGCCAACGACCTGCACCTTTAAGACAACATCAATTATTAATGATATATTGACTGCTGCATTTTTGCACATTCGCCTAGCACTTACCTTAGCAATAGCTGTGTATGTGTCATAGGGCAGAAAATAGCTTGGAAGAATGAGGCTTTGTCTATGTGCGTCAATGTTAGGCAAAGGAAAGGCTTGTCCTGTTGAGTTGTACAGCGTCCAAGTGTATTGAATGCCTCCAGAAATGAACATATCACAATCAATATCTGTCTCATATGTCACACCAAGGTGAACAGCTTCGTATCGGTGCACCTAGAAAACAGTTTTAATATAATAATAAATAATAATTTGTGTCTAATGTAATTGTCAGTAGGAAGTCTGCAAAATGTACCTTTATTGTGAGTGGGCCCATGTTTTTGACTGTAGGAGGTTGGCATGGCTTGTCCACAACAAAGATGTGACTTTGTAGAGAGGCATTGCTGACCAGATTATATATAACAACTTCCACTGTGAATTCTCCTAAACTGCAAAACAACAAGTCAATTATAGAAATTTAACAAAAGACCATACACATGAATGCATCTTTTGGCCTCTATTAGGCTAACTTGAATGTTGTGAGCTTCCTGCCAGGTTATAATTTTTTTTAAATCAAAACATACCCACAGTTTAGGGCTCCACAATATTAGAAAAACGTATAATCGATATAACCATGTTGTATATTGCGATATTATAAGTTAAATTAAGCAGAAATAATTTACATTTATTTACTAGTTAAATTTCAACACATTAAAGAAACTGTGGGAGACAGTTTTTTGTTTTTTGTGCATTCAAGGCTCTAATAAAAAATAAATTTTAACTGAGTGAATCTATGCCACCTTAAAGATCATGGCGTTATTGTGATATATTTCTGCTGATAATAAAGTAACAAGACGGAATTTTGTTACATTCGCACATTTTTGAGTAATCCTCTATTCTGAGAACATTTTTCATCAGAAACCAGCAGCTCCCAATAATACATATGGAGGTCAAATTATCTTTACCTGAGAAAGACCTGTTGCTCTGTGCTTTCTCCTAGTCTGTATGAACCACCTCCAAATCTCCACAGAAAGTTAAGATCGGTTCCAACATTTACTCTGCAGTTTATAGTCACAGTGTGGTTTTGAAGCACAGAGGCCCGGTGGACAAGCCGATTTACCATTACTGCTCTTTGGATGATAATTGGAAAAGCTTCGGCAGTAGCAGACGCCCAGGGAGTCAACATAAGAACTGTGACATTATACCTGCATAAAACACACACTTATTAAGCTAGTCAAGATTGGAAATATAAAATCAAAATGTGGTTTACTTACCTGCCAGGTTTTCGATATCTTTTTGAAATTGTTCTTGAAATGGTTCGTGCAAAGGTGGAGTCTCCAAAGTGCCAGAGAAACTCCATACTGTCTTCTACATCAGTCTGGGCTGAGAAAGCTACTTCGGTGTTTGTTGGATATGCATGTTTTGCTGAATAGATTTTTACTGCTGGAAGAAAAATGCATAATATCAAATTCAACAAAATGTTATTGTGCAAAGGTTTAGGTTTTAGGCAATGGTTATGACATGTATGTACGTTTTAGATTTGTAGATCGTATCATCCCTAGAAGATCCAGGAATTTTATATTTTACAGTATTTTACCATGATGAAATGAGCCCATTGTCTTAGCTTCTCGATATCACTTGAGTGGGATTAGCACAAATGCCTATAACATTTATGAAATTGTAAAATTGTGGGAAGAACCTACCTGTTCAAAAATGTAGAAAGTTTAATGTGGTCATGTGGTTGGATTTTGATGTTTATTCTGAACACTCACTTTATTCACCAGCATATTTTAAAACCTGCCTAATACATTCATTTACACAGATGTTGTCCAGTTGAAAAATACTAGTCACAAAAAGTTATATTGCATTTTAGGAGCATCAAATCAGTACATAAGTTTAGGTATGTTTTTGTTGATAATATTTGACTTACCATTGCCATTTTCCGGAGATGACTTTTTCTCCTCCTCTACCCATATTCTCACGCTTTTGCTCTGTGAAGACACTAGATTTTCAGCTTTGAGCTCGACCACAGCTGTTCCTGTGTGGTTAAAAAGCAAAACCACCTTGGCCTCCTCCCCTGCACTAAAGCTGCTGTTTCTGTACAAGCATGTCCCATTTATTGACACAGATACAGTCACATTTGAACCCTGTCTAAAGCTGAAAACTGCCAGACAGGTTTGATTTGCTGTCACATTTGCAGGAATATTCAACATTATACCTCCAATTGGATTTTGTTCTAGGATATGAGTGTGACGTAAGACTGAGCTGATTGGATTAAATGCCTTAACCATGATGCTATAACACCCAGTTTCAGTGAAAGACACAATTAACTGCCATTTCTCAGTAGTTATGTTTTTTACAATAAGATCATTCAAACGTACAGTCCACAATATCTTTGATTCAAACGTGCTGGAATTGCTGACAACTTCTAGATGTATTTGTTCCTTTGTTGATGCCAGTAACTTCCAAATGCCACCAGACCAGATTGCATGGATACTATCATATGCCTTGATAATATAAGATTCAGTTGTGGATTGGTTCAAAGATTGGAGGCAATATTGTCTTGCTTTGGAGGGGGGCTGAAACTGAATTTGCAAAAAACACCAAGACAAATTGGAGGTGTCAAGAGAATGAATGGGGTCTTGTATGTTAGAGGCAAAGGCTTGTTTACAATGAGTGCTACAATGAAAATCAAAGACATTGTATTCAGAGCTAGTGTTGTGGTTTGTTTGTGACCAATTGTGTATTATGAAAATTTTAACACAATTGTGGATGAAATGGTCCTTGAAGTCAGAAGTAAAACAGTGGGAGATGTTGACTTCATGGTAGTTAACGTTGTTGAGGGTGGACTCATCTGTCAGTGTGAAGTTGAGGAGAAGCAGGTCGGCCATTGTACTCAACAGCTCCACGTCCAAAGACGCTATGGCTCCAGACCTCAGTGGAGTTTCACTTAATTTAAAAACAGCAGGAGGCACCACAACCTGCAAGTGACAAGCATATAAATTTTGTTTTTTTGTTTTTATACATACAAAAAAAATTATATTGTAGAATTTAAATCTGCCATGACAATGCTGAAAATACTATAATAATGTACACACTTACAAAAAAATAATTAATAACTGCTATTATTGTTCTAGCAGTCTTTACATTGTAGTCTATGGAACATTTTATAATGTTTTAATTGCATAAAAGAAACCCACAGTTGCACATACATACAAATATGGTACTTACAATATAGATTTTCTCCTGTGTCCATCCATAGAAGCTGGTGGCATTCACTAACATCATGTAAAATCCATCACTATCAAAGACCCACTCCTGTTGGGGAAAGAGACTTAGCTATTTCTTTACATTATGAATATTAAAAAATCATCTTGAATATGTATTTACCAGAGCGCAGCTCCCACATTTATATGTATCTTTATTTGTTGTACTTGTGTTCTGCTCATGTCTTTCCTCTCTTTGTATGAGACTGAGACACCAGTGAAACTTTGCTGTGTCAGCCCTGTCCACTTTAGCCTGCAGTTTGATCGTATCGTTGAGGAATGCGTCCTTTATAGAGCCATTGTAGAGGTCTAACTGTGACAGAGGAGCTCCGAGGGGGCCATGCAGCAAAGTGATCACTAAATTGTCTGTAGAGGGCTGCAACACGCTGACATAAAGAGTAGCATTGACTGTAGATAGGACGTTGGCTGCGGTCACCTCTGGAAATTAAATAAAAGAACAAATGAATAATACATTGATTAGAGAATATTTATTTGATTGGTTTATGGATAATTTGATCTGTGTGACTTACTGATTTCATACATTCCCGGAGCATCTAAACTGCCGTCGGATGAGACGTTAAAGGAGCCGTCATCCCGAATGTTGACATGGTGTGAACTTTGACCTTTGAGGGTCATTCCCAGGAATTCCACAGTGACATAAGAGAGGTTCTGCCGTTCAAGCCCCAAAATCCCTAAAAATAAAAAATGTATAATCCTTTTAATTATTATTATTGAGGCAGAATAAATTAAATTAATTAAGTATATATATATATATATATCTTTAAATTGTTTTTAATTTGAGAAAAGAGTCGAGCAGAACACTCTTTATTGTATCATTTCTAAAGTTAGTGAAATTGCTGAATCCTGTTCACAGTTGCTTTTCATTTTCCTTTCAGAGCATAAACATTAAAATTCTGAGATGACATGAAATTAGTTCGATTTAAACCAAATGTTGATCACTAAACCAAAAAAAACCCTCAGAAACAACTAAACTACAGGTAAAAATGGGTACATACCATCAACATGTTCAAATTTGAGATATGCATTTATTTGATATTTTTAAGACTCAGAAGTGACCTGTGGGCTGGTGAAGAGGTGCAGCCAGGGATCCAGAGACGTGAACAGTGAAGGTCTTCTTCGTGATGAGCTGATGTGGAGACACAGAGACACGGATGTGCTCCACAAATGGTCCTGACGTTCTGTACAGAGCCATGTTTGTCTGACCGAGTCCAACGGGCAGAGACACATCACTACAAACAAAGCAGGAATATTTATAGATAGTACACACACTGTAGTGTGTACTGTAGTGTGTACACAATACATACTGTAGTGTGTTCTGTAGTGTGTACTGTAGTGTGTACACAATACATACTGTAGTGTGTTCTGTAGTGTGCAATGTAGTGTAGTGTGTACTGTAGTGTGTACCGTAGTGTGTACTGTAGTGTAGTGTGTACTGTAGTGTGTACTGTGTAGTGTAGTGTAGTGTGTACTGTAGTGTGTACTGTGTAGTGTGTACTGTGTACAGTGTAGTGTGTAGTGTAGTGTGTACTGTAGTGTGTACACAATACATACTGTACTGTAGTGTGTACTGTAGTCTGTACTGTAGTGTAGTGTGTACTGTACTGTAGTGTGTGCTGTAGTATGTAGTGTAGTGTGTACTGTAGTGTGTACTGTACTGTACTGTGTACTGTAGTATGTAGTGTAGTGTGTACTGTAGTTTGTAGTGTAGTGTGTACTGTAGTATGTAGTGTATACTGTAGTATGTAGTGTAGTGTGTACTGTAGTGTGTACTGTAGTATGTAGTGTAGTGTGTACTGTAGTGTGTAGTGTAGTGTGTACTGGAGTGTGTACTGTAGTGTAGTGTGTACTGTAGTGTGTACTGTAGTGTGTACTGTAGTGTGTAGTGTAGTGTGTACTGGAGTGTGTACTGTAGTGTGTACTGTAGTGTAGTGTGTACTGTAGTGTGTACTGTAGTGTGTACTGTAGTGTGTAGTGTGTACTGTAGTGTGTACTGAAGCGTGTACTGTAGTGTAGTGTGTACTGTAGTGTGTACTCAAGTGTATACTGTAGTGTAGTGTGTACTGTAGTGTAGTGTAGTGTAGTGTAGTGTGTACTGTAGTGTAGTGTAGTGTAGTGTGTACTGTAGTGTAGTGTAGTGTGTACTGTAGTGTAGTGTAGTGTGTACTGTAGTGTGTACTGTAGTGTGTACTGTAGTGTAGTGTGTACTCTAGTGTATACTGTAGTGTAGTGTGTACTGTAGTGTAGTGTAGTGTGTAACCTAAAGGAAAACAAATATTACTATTTTTACCTCTTTAATTTTTGTGCCAATTTAAAACAGGATCAGTTCTGTCCTGCAGAGGTTAAAATTATATCGGAGGAAGGTCAGCGCCACTCACCGTTGTCCTGGGACATGTTTTGAGGTGGTGTCGAGACATTCCGTGGAGAATAAACCCTGCAGCTCTTGAGTTCCACAGTAACAGCCTCCTGAAGTCACAGCAGCAGTGGGGTACCTCAGAGGAGAGGAATAATGTTCAATATTGTTGGTCAAATAAAAACTCAAGTCGTAACTATACATATTTAACGCATAATAAGCTAACTTCTGACCATTTCTTTAAACTGTAACTGGCGACTATGAAGAACGCGGATAAAGACACAATATCTTAATAAAAGCCAATAACGAGCAAGCACCAAGAGCATCAAGGCTACCGCCAACTTTGAATCACACAAGTAAAATAAAAGCAAACGTAAAATGTCCATCTCTTGGCCTTATCACAAAGGCTGATTCTGTTCAGGAAACATGCTGTGGTCTTAAGTGTAGTCTAGCGCTCACCCTTTCTTCAAGCAGCGAGCAGAGCAGTGCACCGGGTCAAGGTCACCGACTCCGCCGCCTGGGTCCAGCCCGCTGTTGGCGTTGAAACATCCCAAGAACCAGGCATCTAGCTCCGAGGAAACTGCACCGCTGATGCAGAAAGACCACACGTACCACACGACCAAGGCAAAGCCGGGGCTCATGGCTTTGAGGTTTGGGGCAAAGGCCGCGGTTTAAACAGAGCCGAGGGAAGAACCGTCCACTTCACCGCTTCACACCGCAACAACGCCATGGATGCAAGGTGTGCGGACGTTAACTGCAGACAGGCCGACTGTATGCAGATAAGGGGGCGATGCGAGGAAGGAAGAGGTCTATCCACCATGGCTACTGTATGCTACATTAGCAAATAACCACATTGAAATGAACAGCTGCTGGAAAAGGGAAAGTAGCCTAACCAAAAGAAAATAAAACAAAATAAGAGGCTTAACATTTATAGGCTACTATGGTATCCGCGTTAGCCTAGAGGCTAATAGCACTTTATTGCAGTTGTACCTATCATGTCACGTGAGAAAATGTGCCTAAAATTAATCTAAGCTTGTTTGTGTTGTTTAAACAAACGGAATAAAAATCAAGACCAACAGAAAAATGTAGCTAACTATTCTGTATTTGTTTTTCGCCTATTTGCACCCAGTGCCTGTTTAGCTGATCCTTGGTGAAAAGAGGCGAAAAGTGTAATGATATGATATGGTATAGTGTGTGTATAATAACGTGTAGCCTATAAAATGAATACAACTATAAAACAGGCTAAACTAGAAAACACTTCTACCTTTTATGTTTTAAATAGAAAACAGCCTTTGCCAAGTGGACAATTGAGTTAACAATTGATAGAGTTCTGAAGAAGCTTCAGGTTCAGCTCTACTTGTGTAAGTCTTGATATGAAGCGTCGGCTCGACCTATATTTTACTATTATGTAGCTACATGTGAGATGCCCAAGGGTAACGGGCGTGTGGTCAGTTGGGCATTTTGTCTTATTCTAGTAACCTCTACGCCACAAAATTTAGCCAAAAGACTATTCGTGACGGGTCTTTTACAAAACACAGAACAAGTGCATTATTGGACCCGTGTGAAAGATAAACCATAATCAGCCTAAGTGGAGTTTAGCTTATTAGTGAGAGCAAGAGCCTAGCTAAAAGGACATTGGATACATGTGGCGAACGCTTGGCACAGTGAGCATTTAGGAGCTACTTAGCTGAAGGCTCCTGCGCAGATTTGAATTTACAAAGTACATGGAACGTGCGTCACTGTCAACTGCGGATCTTTCAAAGCAAAAAAATCCCTTTAACGTCAACTCTGTGGCGTTTCTCTTTTTCCTCTCAGAATGTGCTTATTTTTGACGTAACACTTAATCCATCGACGTCATAAGCCTATATGGAAATATATGTATGTACTGTTTAACTGTTTAGACATGTGTGTGTAGAATCTGTCTTGTGTAGTTAAAACCATCCAAATTGTACAGAAAACTCCACCGGTCCACCTTAAAAATCTCTTCCGGATTCCCAGACCTCCCCTTTAAGAGCATTAAGCAGGTGCGTTATTGGCCGACAGAGGGCGCTTACAGACCGCTACATCTGCCTCTCCGTGCCAATGCCAGAGAGAGGCACCGCGGGGGTAATCAAACACATTTTCTCTGCCCGTTTCTCCGCGAATACTCTCAAATTTAGTGAGATTTCGATTCGTCTGTGTGACTCAAGATGCTGTTTGACCGGTTCGGCCCTTGAAGCAAATGCACTTTTACGCACGCGTATCCAAACCGTCCTTATGTGATTTTCAGACACAGAAAAACCCTTCCAAAAAGCTTAGATCATTGTCGCTTTATGTATGTAACAACTGCACACATTTTAGACCTGTATTATTGTTTTGGTCTCTTGGTGAACGGTCCGTTTCTGGGAACATTAAAGTTACTCTGTTAATATCAGTTTAGCCATTCTTCCAGCACTCCACAGCTGCTCAAGGACCTGCGCTGATCTGTGATTATGTGGACCATTTCTCCAAAGCCCGCACATGAATCCGCTGAGTACGCCACGGTGAGCTCGTGACGCAGAGTAAACCCCACCTCGGGCCTCACGCGAGCTCAAATAAACTGCTTATTTTGATAAACACGCGCTTTGTTTGAAATCTGTGCGCACTGGATCACATTAAACAAACACACAACTGAACGAAATCTTCAAAAAATAAGGTCCCGCGCTACGGCGAAGACGTGTTATGTAAGGTCTTCTCTGCGCCGTGCAGAAGTGCGCTCTCTGCCGCGGCTCTGGAGACGAGAGAGGACCACATTTATCAGCGACTTCATGCAGCGTTATTATTCATTTTTAAAACTGCGTAGATGATAAAAACGTAGCGTAAACGAACGAGTATTTTATTGCGTATTTTAGAAGCACTGACACAACTTAATCTTGTCTGGTTCCGCTCCAGAAAGATCATGTGGGTTATTTCAAACTACGGACGCAGTCGGAATATTTATCTGAAGATTATGCTGATCTGCTGTGGTCGTAAATAAAAAGCAGATCAAAGAAATGTTACATTAAGTTCGTGACCGCGCTGAATAACCCTCTCTGTTCTCGTGATTTTTCTGTAAACTCTACAAGAACAAGAACATGAAATACCGTTTATGTGATGTGAAAAGCTGGAGACAGACACACAATGACGCTTATTTTTTGTGAGCACAAAACTCTCATTTTTCTGTGTATTGTATCTTTATATATTAACATCAACATCAAATGAAACACGTCAGAACTAATCACCATGTCTTATAGGCTACATTTAAAAGAGGATCCTCACCTGACTCTCAAAGTTAGCCGCTGATCAAACATGTGTTGTTCTTTCCCCGAGACACTGTAACTGCTAATCACATACGTGTCAGAGTCAATAACTTTAACTGGAAACAATTTAATTGGCTATATCACTAACTGGCTGACAAAAACAATTGGGCAGTTAAAGCAGATCTCTTTCTTCAAATCTGTATTTCTAATATTTAAAAAATAACATTACTACATATGATGCCTAACAACTGAAGATAAATAATAATTATAGAGTTGAGTTGGTTTTATAGGCCTATACAAAAATGTCCCCCCCGTAATTTCAGCGTGCCCCTGTCTTTTGAGCTTCTACTTAATGTCTATATTATTACCCCTTTATGGAAAATTTAATCCTCATTATGCTTTTTCTCTATCTTCAGTTAATATCATAAGCTCGTTTGATCATTATGTTAATAATTCTGTATAACAGTAATGATTTTGATGATAATCTAAAATATGGATATATAAAATAGATATATAAAATAATAAAAGGCTGATAATATTTTTTGGTTGAGCTGCTGTGGCGCACGGGTTTATATCTTCATTTACGAGCTTCTGGGGCTTACCTCATCATTTGCAGCACAGGTTGCGTGCTCTTTAAACGTGTTGTTATCGCTTGAC
Organism: Philypnodon macrostomus; assembly: GCA_036025475.1. Classification (NCBI taxonomy): domain Eukaryota; kingdom Metazoa; phylum Chordata; class Actinopteri; order Gobiiformes; family Eleotridae; genus Philypnodon; species Philypnodon macrostomus. The sequence goes on from JAVQKC010002727.1 coordinate 29,700, forward strand.
GTCGTTAAAGTTAAACTAAAGTGAATCATTCTCGTCTGAAAAGCCTGTGACGACGCTCTCGCGCTGGTTTCCCCGGGGGCACGTGAGGGAAAGCTCTGTGGCTCCGGTTACACTCAAACAAGTCTCAATCAGGCCAGATTATTAACGAGGATCCACTGTAACACGCTGATCTTATCTGCAGTCATGTGGCTGCCTGGAGTGTGACAACAACACACAGAGAACGTGTTGAACGGGATTTTATAAACGTCCCAGAAACGGACAAGGAACATGCTTGTTCTATGTAAATATGTATACATACATGTTTGTTCTATGTAAATATGTATACATACATTGACCATAGAGCTGGAGATACAGCCTGTTGTTTTAGAACAAGGCAAATGAATATGACAAAGATGAAACTAACTTGTGGATCTCGTGGACATCTGTGGGGCATTAAAAATATTTAGAATTGTGTAAAACTTAAAACATTAGATAATTATTGACAGTAAGAAACAGAAGAAACTCTTTAGAAATGACCCAACAATCCCGTAATGATCCTAATATTTGTATATGTTCATTAAACAGGAACCACTCAAAAGCTGGAACTAACAAATAAATAAACGAATTGTGTTTCTAGTTTAGATAAATCCTTACGCAAACAGCTACATATAACAGACTGAACGCACGCTGCTCTGTTGAGCACAAAGTTCCTCTATTTTCATCCCGAGATAAGGGCGTCTGGCCCAAATGAGTTACTTACAATGAAGCTTGGGTCCCCAGTTATCCCCTTTGTCCCACATCCTGAATGCTCACTATAAAGAAGTGGCTGTAACTTTATCTGGCAAAAGCCCAGGGAAGCCCTATTATATTTCTCACTCTGCCAATTTAAGAAAGTTCACATAAAGAAAAGAAAAGGAGCTGGTCCACTCAAATCTGCTTTTGACACATCATATCTCCTGCCCGTGTGCCCTAGAGCAAGACAACAGGCCGTGTTTTTCATTAGTCTGACTTTGACAGATAGCACTAGCTGAACAAAAAGGGCTGTAGGTAAAATCTGTCGACGTATGGCAGACAGTGCAATCAATAATCAACCAACTGTGGCCTGAATGAAGACATCCAAGATGCTGTGTCTCTAAACTTAGCTCAAGTTGAAAACATCTATTTCTATCCACCTTTATGTAATAATGTCATAAATAATTGGATTTTAGCATGTGGTGCTGGTGTGGGTCCAACGAGCTTCTGGTGGAGCCTGTCCTAACTCCCTGGTATGAGGGGTCAAAGGTCACAGCTGCTTGTGACTGCGTTCAATCCTCCGATGTGTGTTTTCAACTCCGGTCCATCGAAACAGGGATATGTGTCAAAACATGTTGAAATGTCTAAAAGGCTAGAGCTAAACATGCTTCAGAAAATATTCACAATGACAATAAATAATACATTCGCTAAACTGCTTTAATCAATCTGTACAACTCGTTATATGTTACATTATGTTTTCTCTCTAATGGTATTTTTTTACATTTCAAACATTAAAATAAAAATAAAATGTACTAAATTTACAAGTGATAATTAATTAGGAAGAGTCGATGAATTATTCATAGATCAAATAAAGCTTTAATTGGAGCCCGGGGCAGTACAAACACAATAAGGCTCTGCTTGTATCTAAATAACTTGTCTGCTACTTTTGAATATCACACTCAATGTGCTTTGAGATGTTTGATAAACTCCAAATAAAACCTGTATGCTTGTCTTATCACATAGATCTGGTTCTGTGCTGCGCAGAAAGTCTTAACAAATGGAGTTGAGATCCATGACTGAGCCCTCTGCTGCTTTACCCTTTTATTCCTCCCCCTTTAGCCCCTCCAGCCCCTCCAGCCCCTCCAGCCCCGGCTCTGTCCCCGGCTCTGTGCCCGGCTCTGTGCCCGGCTCTGTGCCCGGCTCTGTGGCCGGCTCTTTGCCCGGCTCTGTGGCCGGCTCTGTGCCCGTCTCTGTGCCCGGGATCTGGACTGGAGATCCAGTATGTGGTGAAGAGCTCTGTTTGTTTATTAACATTCAATTTACTCACGCTCATAGACAACACAATAAATGAAAATGTGCTTTATTTAGTTTTAATTTTGGCTAATTGTGAAAAATTTACCAAAATATTTTTAATTCTTTATTTATTTATTTATTTTTTCAAAATAGAAGCACAGGGTTTCCAGCACGGCATTGCTCGTTTTCACCCCAGGTCTGCGCAGAGCCGTGCGGGTACACTGCAGGAACCGCTGTTTCCCGCACCGCTCCCAATAATGTACTGCTCAAGGTAACACACAAACCGATCAAAATTAAAACTTCTCTCCATCATCAGAACCTTTACGGCACCTCAACAATATAGGCCTAAAAAAACTCAACGTATAACCCATACATTCTTTCAGCCACGCGCCACGGCTGACTGATCACGTGAATATATTAAACATATTAATGATATGGGGCGCTGACCTCACACTCGTTTTTAATTAAGGGTGATGTGGGGAACGTGAAGAGGTGGAGTCACACCAACCACTGCGAAACAGCATGAACTATGGACACATGCATTTTGTTAAAAACCTTAATAAGTGAAGCTATGTAAGATATCACAGATAGCCTAATAAGGTTTCATGAAAGGTTTGGGGTTTCAGAAGAGCGATCTGGGTGCATCTTTCTCTGTGTACGAAATAGTGTGTTTCGCATTGAGAGTGAAGTCATCCTTTGCGCACAGAAACGTAAACTTTACCCTTAAAATAGTTAACTAATTGACTGCTTATCTTTGCAAACTGGAGCACTTATTATTATGAGCATGGACGTTTTAATTGGAACATTATTGATATACACTGTAACCTAAAGACGGTTTACCTAACAGCGCGTCTCAGAGCCACATCACGCTTTTTAGAATAGCCTACTCACTCTGAATGTGAAGATTAAACATTTAGCACCAGGTCCACGCTGATTAGTAACAATCTACAAGGACAATCCAGAATTACGCACACAGCCGAGTCCCAAAGACGTTGGAGCATGGTTTGTTTTTGTTCAGAATATTTCAAACCTATATATTATGAGCTATATATGCGTGACGTTGGGTGTTACAGTTGAGAGATTAAACATAAAATCCTCCTGACAGCTGTGATCGGCTCGTGTCTGTGATTGTCTCAAAGATCAATGACCTTAACTCGGCTTGATTTGCGTTCGTCAGCATATCCCTATTTTTGTTTTACTGTCTCTGAGTAATAAACATACTTTTGAGAGTGTTTAGTGTTGTTTCTTGATCTAAGGCATTTTCCCATATTCCTTCTGTTGCTATTCTATAGAAGTTACAGTCTACTGGTTCCCAATCCGCACTGGAATTTAACCCTGAAACACCAGCAGAATAATGGCTTGTATCTGCTCCCAGTCCGGCCCCATAGGCTCCAGCAGTCAAGCCGGGGCCAGACAGCCTGCCAACCCCGGCTCCCCTTATCAACCTCTTTGGTCCGGACCAGAACACGGTGCCATTAATCAGGCAGACATAACGTCAAACATGGCGCATTGTGTACAGAGCAGGTCTGTTCACAACTTTGAGAAAGACGCGTGATCTCGTAGTGCGTAAAAATCCACGTGCGTCATGCTTATTTTACCTGCATCATGGTCTGAACCTGTAAAATACATTCACCACCATTATAATAAACGTAAGGGTTGTGACAGAATACACACAATTTTGTAAAATCATACAATGTTAAACATGTGTACACTGTATTTCACTATTGTATTTCATCAGATGCTCAGGGGGGTTGTTGGTTCGACCAGTTCAGTGATGTTTCAAGCTCTAGCTGCTGGGCTTGCAACACATCGCTGCTGAAACTCTGTTTGCATAAAAGGCTGTGGTCTCTCCTCATGCGCGCTTCATGCACAGCATTTCTGTCGACCCTCCCTCGTAAAAACCCACGTGAACCCCCCTTTATCATGGCTCGACTAAACAAAAGATGTGTCGCCATCCTTATAATGATCTTTATCAGTCCTATTGTTATGCAGCTCTAAATAGTCACCTTTACTGATCAGGACTATTATGGACTACCTTTTAAATTTAAAACCTTTCTGCCCCAAGACAAGCTCTTATCTTGTGGTTAATCGACAATGATTTATCTAAAGATAGTTTAGGTTTGGATGGTTTAATTGTTCTTTTTGTGAAAAATGACCGAGAGAGATCAAGAGTAAGTCAGGCTATAGTGAGCGTAACTAACATCAACGTAAAGCATTTTTATTCCCAATAATCCAAACAAAGACAGTCTGATAATCACACTCAGTCTCGTTTAATGAACGTTTCATAAAAAAGAGGGAAAGTGCTTCAGAAATCCACCGTTCAAGTGTTCATACAAGTGCAGATATCTGTGATCATTAAGTTCACGAGGAGAGTCATAAAGAAACCCCAGAAAATTCATAAAAAATAAATATTCAGTTTCATATAAACAACCAGTGACTTCAAAATCCATGTCAAAAACCTGACCTCAAGTATTGTATCCAAATGAGTGACCGAGGAGGGCAGAGACGAGGGGCCTCGCGCGGCTGCTACACGATGCATGATACACTGATTGCATTAATTCCGGAGTTATTTGTCTTAACGATGGAAAGGCCCTCCTTTACAGGCTAAGATCTCACGTCCCTCAACAAACTATTGTGAATCATGCGTGAGAATAGGCTGGTGCAACAGGGGGCGAACCACGGGCTATTCCTCTTCCTTCTATACCGAGCAGCCTGTGCCTTTGACATGCGGATTAAAGGTTGAAGGCTTGCGACACGGCGACTCCCCCTCGACCCCGAATGTGCTGCCCCCTCTCTTGTTGCCTGCTCTCATATCACTGCTTCCAAAATAAGAGTTTACGAGCGAGAATCAAAGTTCAAGTTTGAATTGTTCCTCTCGGAGATGGCGGTTGTACAGTTAGCGAGTTCACATCCACACCCGCCACAAAATTCAGGTTTCATACATTAACTCGCTTCTGATGAATGCGACCCTGCTAGTAGACGGACATCATTGAAAAGCTTTAGGTTTGTTGTGATCTGGCTCGCCATAAGCTGCATGGGCCTCTCTTTGTGGAGACAGAAAAGGCCTGCCAATTAGCACAGCGAACCAGAACTACCATTAAACACGTGCATCAGACTTGAGGATAGATGCTACAACAGCTTTTGGGCAGAACTACCTACATTCATAACGCTGGTCTATTTAAAGGCTGTTTGACGGGTGGGTTACATTGTTGTCGTGGCATGGTTTAAGGCTAAAATGTGGATGATTAAACAGTCAAATGAAGTAGTTTGCGTCTTCTAGTGTTCATAGAATCAGTACCAACAAATCTAAAGCTGAAACTAGACTCAGCAAAGTGCAATAAAGCCTCTCTGGAGTGCTTGGTTGCAGTGTTTACTGTGGTTTTGAAGCAGGTGTTTCACGCTGTTTTGGTGCTGCCAGTTCTTCGCTGATTCATATCTTGTTTTGAACCTTACATGTAATATAAACACAGACGCACTTTGGCACTACTTTTACGCACCAATAAAATAGTGGCCAAAGTAAAAAGTGGGCCGATGGCTGCAGTCTTAACCGAGCTAACCCGGTATAAGGAGTACTAGTTTAGATTGTCTATACGTAAGGCCCAGGGGTTAAAGTGGGATTTGGGAGAACCCTATAGTACCAATATATTCAGGCCTATCTTGTGTCTGGCCAATGTGCAGCGTGTTTGCAAACTAGAAATACAGCAAGTAGTAACAACCCCAAATAACCCAGAATAACATGAAAATCAATTCCAACAACCTCTATAGAAATAAATGACACCCGATCTTATAAAGGCTCATCATTCAGCATGTTAATACAGAGCCACTTCAATCATATCTGGCTGAATCACAACGTCCGGGCTAACCTGGTGAGAATGGTCAAAGGAGAAGAAGAAAAATTACATTGTTATTGTTGTTGTTTTTTTTTAATCTAGCAAGTGGCACACACTGGAAACTCCCAGAAACGCAATGATTTAACCCCTTCCCTTTTATACAAAGCACACACCAGTGAAATCGAGCACCTTACAATCCAACAGGTCGAGCGTTTAAAAGCCAAGTCAAGTAAACACAGTAAGAAGCTAATGTATTGCTTAGGATTGGTAGCGTTGTTAGCAGGAAGAAAAATCACGATCAGCGTCTCACAGTCCCTTGGGCATTTTCTGTATCTCCAAATGAGGATGTTGTAGCGTTTCCTCTAAATCAAACTTTAAACAAAAGAATGGAAATCCATTTACAGCAACAAACAAAAACAAAAAAAATATTTTTAAAAGATTGTGGGCCAGTTCTTGATCCACATAAACGAGCTGCGACCTGACTGAACATACACGGTTCAGGCTTTTGTTTTCCACTATTTCCTAGTTCTTTGAACGTGTGGGGGAGGGAGAATGTGTCCGCCAGACTGCCACTTCCACACGGGGTGGGACTGAGGGGGAAGCCCGAAGAGGCCCCTCAGCGAGTTCATGGAGTAAGCGGGACACAAATCCCCGTCGCTGCCAACAACCAGAGACGGCGTGGACGGGAAATGTGCCATTAGGCGGAAAGGCATTTTTGCTGGAGATGGTACTGTGTTGTTTGGGGTGCTGCGTTTACGTCTGCTCGATATTTCCAGCGTCTGTGTATCCTCAGAACGAGACGAAGAGGATGGTGAAGATGACGCGGAGGAAGGGGGAGCCTTGTTGGGCCTGCTCTGTTTTCTTTTGGATGTTCTGGGTTTCTTCTCGAGCGCTATAGCTTTACCGTTTCTAGTCCTCACGCGTCCCTCCTCCTCTGTGTCCCGGGTGCTCCTACATTCCTGGGGGCCAGATGGGGACTTAGGGGCTACATCAGGACTATCCTCAGTTAAACTTTTTAAAACGTCCCCTGTGCTGTCTGTCCTGTCGCTTTTACATTTCACTCCTGCGCTCTGGTATTCATATTCATCACAGCTTTCTTCCACTTTAATTTTCACATTGTAGATGTTAAACGGGGGTGTCCTGCTAGTCCTACCGCTGTCAGAGTGAGGGGCCGTAGTCACAAACACCTCCTTGGTCTCTGTTTTGATTTTCTTAAGCGGGCTGCTGGACAATTTTACGCACGGTTCTCTCAACGTGTCTTTTTTGTCGTTGCCCTGGTCCTGGTCGCTCTGTGCGCTCAGTCCTGGAGATGTTTTGGTGGATATAAGTCCTGGTGCTTTACGCAAGACCTGAAAAGCATTACTTTGTTTTGACCCCAACAAACAATCCACTGTCCTGCTTGGGTCAGACACATTTTCCCAATTGGACTCAGTAAAAAGATTGTCCCTCAAAACAGGAGGGTTGAATTTTGGTCGTTGTAAAGATCCCATGTCTTTTTTAGACCCACTGCATATGAAGTCACTCTGTGAAGTGCCACCGTGGGCCAGCTTGTGCTGTTTCTCCTGATTGTTGTAGTGGAACGTGGACTGCAGGACTAAAGGTGCTTTGTTGAGAGTTTTGGCTAAAGAACCGACCCGGGCCCGTCTGAAGCGGATGCTCTGAACAGAGACGCGGCTCGAGACGGAGCTAGAGTCGGACTGAGACGAGCTGTCCTCCTCCTCCGAGCTGACCTCTGAACTCTCAGACTGAGACTCTTCATCCTCCTCTTCCTCCTCGGAGCTGCTGCTGCTGGACAGGCCCGAGCCAAAGTCTGAGTCCTGGTAGTCGCGGTCCGAGTAGGTGCTGGACTCAGTGTCGCTGCTGTAACTCTCTGCAAAACCCTGCTCATGGTGGTCGTGGTGATAATGGAGAGGTCTAGGGTCAAAGTAGAAATCTGGACTGAGATGGAAAGCGTCAAAAGAAGACGCAGTGGATTTGGGTTGAAGGAAAAGCACCGGGGGTAAGTGGTGCGCGTGTTTGCCTCTGCTCCACGAGTGCTGTCTCGCGCTGTCTCTGCCGCCGCCCCCCTCGCGCCTCCTCTTCCTTTTGTGAAGTAGGTCGCCGGCTGAGCGCGAGTGCCTGGACTGAGCAGCTATGGCGGATTGAAACAAAACCGGCTGCCGACTCACCGCGCTCCGGAAAAACGCATGCCTTTGGCTCAAATTAACGCGATTTCCTGCGTTTTTAGCATTTTCATAGTTTTTGAAGTATTTGTGACTGGACCTAGCCACAGAACGATGTTCCAGTCCCGTGGATTTGTAGTAAAATTGAGGTAGTTTGGATTCGCTAAGCTCTTTCCTTCTGCCGGGTTTGTTGTGAAGCGCGAGCGTTTCCGGGACACCGTGCAAACTGAGCCAAACTTTTTCCTTCCACAGCCCCGCGTCTGCGTGAAGGAGACCCGAGGATGCCTCCTCGTCCTCTGGGGCACACGCCGTTTTTGCTTTCCTTTTGTTGGACTTTAACACGCGCTCCGTTTTGCAGGATATATACAAAGCCTCCACATCCTCACGCGAGATAAGTGTGCATTTAGCTGCATGAAAAGCTATAGAGTTTATTGCTTTGAGCTTCCTAAGCTCCTCCAGATCACAGTGGTGCTTTTTCACCTTTAGGTGGTCCATTCGCTTGTGCACCGTGGTCCGAGGGATGTTCTTCAGAAGGTCGGTAAAGACCTGAGACAAAGCAAACATTTGCTTGCCTTTGATGAGCAGGTATCCCAACCTGACTCCTTGCATTTCCTCAAAGCCAAATTCCAAGTCTCCCATCTTGAGTATTCACTGTTAATCCATTGCCGCTCAGTTTGGTCTAAAAGCACCTCTGAAAGATATCCATCCTCCTCGCACCTTTAAGTCTCCACTCTGTTGCTGGGTCTTCAAACTCAAACTTTGACATGCAGAGCTAAATGGAGCAGCCGGGGTCTAATGAGCCGACTGCAACCATGCGTCGCCTCTTGCCCCGGTCTGGCATGGTTGAGGAATGCAGACAGATGTACGCATCAAGCCGGGGCTGCTGTCGTTACCTGCCGCTGCCTCTGCCGGGCTCCACTCCCCTCTGGACGGCAGCAGGACTAGGGCTAGGTGTACCACTGCTTCAGCCACAGAGATGAAATAGCGAGAGGAGAGAGAGGGGAGAGGGGCTGTGGGGTGGAGGGAGGGAGAGCAGAGAGAGAGAGAGAGAGAGAGAGAGAGAGAGAGAGAGAGAAGCAGAAGAAGAGCTAAAATGCAGCTGCTATTCCTGCTGCTGTTCAAGCCACAAATACAATGACAGAGAGGGAGGTGCACCAGTCTGGAGACACCTTCATCAATTAATGCCCGTGAAGACGACGCCCATTGGACGCTGCTGACAGGTGATGCAATAAAAATGGATATCACGACGTGTTCCCACACCTACACACACCACGCCTTTCCTCCCTGTTTTGGTAATGGTACATATTTATAACCCAAACATTTTTTTAATTTGAAATAATAATTGCGCACGTATATGTTCATTTTCAGATGTCCTGATAACACTGGAATATGTCTCCCTAGCTCACACAACACAACAAAGTCACAGTCTATAAGCAATAGATTAAGCCCGTCTCCCTTTCAGTCCGTGTACGGTTTTCTTTCTAATCCTGCCCAAACTCACCGCAAACCGTTTGTTTCCACACGGTCTCACTGCGACGACCACGGCTCAACTTATCTGCTTTTATTTATTTATTTTTACTCTTGCTCCATTTAAGCCCCCTATGATTGGGCTACTCCTCTCCCACTATAGAGTTGACCTACTTCTATAACAGTGGTTCACACCAGAAATCTATAAGTTAAACATTTTTTATTTTCACCACAATCGATCATTCGTTTGTGCGCGATTGAAATAAACGACGCCATTTCAGCGTCACCTGGTGAATTATTGTTAACATTTAGCCTTTGTTTGACCCTAGTAAAACAATAGACAGTCACTGGACTGAAAACACAAGACTGCTTTTCCCATACGATGAGCCTATAGCTACACCCAAACTACCAAACTTAGCAGAGTTTGATTAACAGAGATTATTATTGCAATCACAAAATGGGTTTCAATTAATATTAGTAGTGCGCCATAGCCGTGTTTTAAGCTCAAACACTCAAACATGGGCACAGTTTTACAATTAAATACCATATCTATACTGTCACAAGCACCCCCGCCTACAACAAACACACACGTGCGCACAGCGCTCTGTCAGATGCGCACACAGTGTGTAGCTTATAGGCTATAGTTTGGCGATCTGAACTGATTGAGATTAGATGCTAATTGTGTGTATTACAGGGTCATACAAAGACAGTCTTGGTGACTGTTGGGTTGCCCCTGAGCCACATTTCCTCGTGCCTTACGTTCAGTCTTTGTTATCTCTAAAACACGTGAATCCCTTGTGGCCCGTTCCTCACCAACAGAGCTGTGCGCGGGGGGCCAAACTCAAGACTGGGCATGCTCATCTCCAGAATGTTTTAAGCCTATTTATTCTTTAACAGGGTCTTCTTTGTACGAGCAATAACATCTATGTTACACGGGTATTAGGCTACACGAAACCCCATATTGTTTTCTGTGGGTGTTAATATTTAAATTTATCCAATGTATAAAGTGTAGACGAATAGACGGAAGCACTTTAAGCGCACTTCTTTTTTCATTTATGTAGATTTAGAAAAGTGCTAGAATTTTGTAGCTTGCATTTCATTTTCGCAACATGGTGTTACACAAAGATCTCAAACTGTCCGTGTTTATTGGGTATTCATATTTTGTTTATTAGCCTAATTGAATTGGTTTTACGCAGCATTACGCACGGTTTATTGTTGTGTTAAGAGACGGATTACGGCTCCCATAAATTGTATAATTATCTGTGTACCTCTGTGTTATTACATAAACTAATATTATAACTTAACCTAACCCATAACCTAACCCTGCTAAACTCAGAGGCATATCCACAAATGTGTGTGCACAATGCTGAGTTCACGTGCTGCTTCTGTGGAGCAGCGTATAGCCTATACGTAAAGGCAGATTTTCGCCAAAGCAGCACACTGAAGTGAACGAGAGGAGGGGCAGTTTGTTGAGGTACGGGTCCCCGGGGGAATAACTTGATCCCAGCGCCACGGTGCACGCAGCGTGCCCGGCCTGGGAGATACGGAGTGCTAAAGTCCCACATCCGGACTTTAGCACGCCTTTTCGGGAACCTTACCTCCTGTTACAGCATTATTATAGAAAGACTCCCTTAACGCATTTTGAACATAGTTGCATCATATTTCCAGCAGTTGTGTGTGTTTGCATAGGACGTAACGGTGGTTAAATGTAGTTTGTGTCAACAGCTAACTTAGGTAAACTACTTGGTAAACCGTGAATAAATAAAGTCTGAACTAGTTGTTGTTTTATTTACTATCATTTAATGTATTTTTAGCTCGTCTTGATTTTTCACCTTTCAGAAAGAAACACCAGTTCAAATGTTAATTGGCCTATGTTGACTTAGGCTCACTTGAAGCCTCGTAGTTAATGCACAAATTGAGCACCATTAGAAATTTAAAAAAACAATAAGCTTAATATTACATTGTTATCATAAACCAATCGTCCCATAATAACCCCATGTATATTTACACGTTTGATTATTTCCTATTAGGCACAGGGCTCATTGTAATGCAGATTTGTGGTAGGGACGCAGATGCCACTCTTTAAGCTCTTTGCTGTATCCGCACGTGAGACGGGAGGAGATGAGACTGAGTAGCCGTGAGAGACGCACCAGGCGCGGAGAAGGTTCCCCACAGCACGCTGCTCTGTGCGAGGTTCACAATGCGCGTATATAGGCTACCTCGACCTATTTGTATCCTACGTTTGTGCAAAGTATTGTTTTCACGTCAACCCTCGCAATACAACATTGGAATAATTTCTCATATTTGAATACTGGGTTTATCCATAACAGAGCGTCTGGTGCGTAAAGGTTACGATCTAGAGTTTCCCATTCTTTTGAGTTAAACCATATAGTCAAAAAACAATTCACGATTGTATAACTTAATGTATTGTTTTTCCACTACCTCGTCATGAAATACCCACATTTTATCCGGCGGATACACTTACTGAGGACGCGTACATTTTAAAACCCCAGACCATGTTTGTGAGTGAATTAGGCCAGAGGAGTATGAGACCTGTTTCGACACGTGGCTGTACGATTCCCGGACAAAGGTGGATTAAACATGTAGTAAAAGCCCAGTAGGCTGCATGTTGGCGGCTACATGTTGGCGGAAATGGACCTTTTGCCATCGTATAGTCCTATACGTGTTGCCTCACTTCAATTGTTTCCTGTGGGCTTTATGGACACTCTGCAAAGTAGGCACTTGTAAGAGCATATACTTTTATGACACAAACGCACTGCTCCATGCGGCAAAACAATGAATTCCTCTCTACCCCCACCACCCCGGGGTTTTTTTTCTACATGCAATCCGAGCCTGGAGTGTGTGCGGACAGTGGGTTGGGGGAGGGCTCTCCTCACCTTTGACCCCAGCGTGTTGGGACTGTTTGTATTTTTTTTTCTTGGGCCTCTGCTACTCGCCAAAAAGAGGCGACCAATAGTATAGGCTCCAGCTAAAACACAGATAATGTTAAAAATAAGTGAATGCCAATTTCAACGCAGTGTTCAGTCAAGGCATCACGGCGTTATATTTTGCGCAATTTCTTGCACAACCTCGTCTTTTAATGTACACATATGATGCAGATGGGAATGCATGGTCTGTCACAACTAGTGCTCAGATTTTAAATTGACCATCACTACAATAAACCATAAAACTATAGCCTACAGGCATATTCAAAAAAATGCACCAGACTGTACTTTTATCATGTATCCCAATGTGTCTTATTATCAGTTTCCAAATGAATCATCCACGCTATAATCTCAAACAGTGTTTCATTACTCGTGCATTTCAAGGTAACAGATACAGTGCTACAATATTAAACTGCAGGTTAATTTTAAAAGAAAATGCATACTCTTCTATGTGCTACTCTCAACAGACATGGTCATATAGTTTTAAAACAATGTTGCATATCATCTATAACATAAAGCACATGGAAATCATTCAGACAGCTTTCATTTCAGTTTGGCAGAAGTTTGCTTTCATATATATATAAATACGTCACTGCAAAGTCAGAAAAAATAATAAGAATTAAGATAATATAAAAAGAATATATAATGTAAGCGTCAACAAACCTTTGTAACTCTTACACTATTTATTGCTGTGGCTGTAATTTGCAGCTGCATTTAGTTTTTACTCACATACCTTCTGCCTATTATTTTTTGTGGTGATAAAAACTCTGTTGTGCCAGATAATTGTGTGTTCTTAAGAAGCAGCGTTAAATTTGTCTTTAATATACACCAAGAAACAAAGATATGAATGCCTACAATTGCCCAATACCTTAAATGATATAAAAGCACTGGGTGCCATATGTGCCAGTTGGTAAGTGTTGCTGTAATTTTCTCTTCTCTGAAAAGGCTCTCCTGACAAGCTGAGGAAGCATATACATGATTCGTGTGGACTTTGACTTAATCAAGTGCAAGTTGTAAAAAAATTATTTGCCATTTTCAATGTTTCAGTAGCTATATGGGCCCCTACAGAACCAAAGCCCCCTCCATTGCCTCCCTTTGTTCTCTCCAGCTCTAATAGGCTTTCCCCTGCCACACACAATTCACTTTTTCTCCAGCCCCCATACCCCCACACCCCCACACCCCCTTTTAGAGCAGTGCCCAGTGTCGACTGCAGCATTTGAGCAATTTGAAATTAAAGCAAACAATGGGCAGGCACTCCCAGGGACCTCTCGCTCTCCATATTACACGGAGGACGCTCGTGTGCTCTGGCGCATTATTGGCAAGTCATTACGTTTCTCTGGAAACAAGAGCGGGAGCCTGCTCAGAGGAATCGGTGATGCAAGCAGCAGCTGAGTGCTTGGAATGGCATGTGTGTGCGCCAGGAGCATTCTGGAAACAACAACAGAGTATTGACAGGTCTTCCATGTTCTATAGGCCTACCAGAGCCATAGCTTTGTAACTATGTATCGGTCAAAAATAACACCAAATAAATATAATTATTGACTAATGCACATGTACTTGTCAGGTGTGATAGTCACATTTGGACCATATGTCAAATTACTTGATGAGTACAAACAAAATTGCAGCATGCACATTGAGGCTGCTGACTCAACTAATATAACAGAAGTGTGTCCACTAAAAACAGTATACTATAGTAGCCCTATTGCAAAGGCTATAGTCATAAAATAATATAATATAAAAAGGTCCAAAGCATTTATTAAGAATTTGAAACACAATCCTCTGTGCAGTCTATTCTTTCTAGAGTCGCTATGTCATAGGCATGTTACTGTCAATGACATGATAGCTTATCTGCAAACTAAAATATCTATCATGCCATTTACTTCTCAGGAAGGCACGAATGTTTACGGTGGTTTGTAAGAGCCAGCGGTTAACAACGCGGAAGTCAATACTACTCTTGCAGATTCACAAGAGAACTTTGCCATGTTGAAGTGAAACCAAAATGAAACCTAGCTCCAGATATAACCAATCACATTGGTCCTTTACTTCCTGTCAGGAGGTACGTACGTCTTACGTCCTGACGCATTTCCGGTTCTCTACACCGCCCCCCTCTCCGCTCACCGTAGCGCCGTGAAGTGGATGTTTTGGAAAAAATATCGCGCCAAATGGGATGTAAACACGTCTAAAACATGACACTTTGACCGAGTGGGACTTTAAACGACTGAGCATCAGGAAGTCTGTCGTCTTCAACTAAGGAATTTGGCTATCTTTATATCGTATTCCTCCGCATGTCCGCTTTCTTCGTAGATGGTCTCCGGCAAGCGTTGTCTTGCGACCGACGACGACGACTTCTTGACGAATAATATGAAGGAGATGATAGGTGGCTGCTGTGTCTGTTCGGATGAGAGGGGTTGGGCGGAAAACCCATTAGTTTACTGCGACGGCCATGGCTGCAACGTCGCTGTGCATCAAGGTAAGCTGTTTGTGTGTTAGCTCGGCTTAGAGTTAGCAGTTAGCTAGCTCCATGCTACTTAGCGTTGTGTGGTTGCAAGGTTATGGAGCCTCTGTGCAGCCTTCTCCTGGCCCCACCAAGGCCAGGCCGAGGTCAGGGACCATGCATGGGCCGGACAGTACAGGAAGGACTGCAGCTAAAGACCGTGTCTGCTTTGTGAGTGGTAAATGTTGCAGATCACATGTCGCATTGAGGCCAAAATGCAGACATTTCAGTGTCAGAAGCAGAAACGTAATTGTTTTCAAACGTTTTTGTTGTTGCTTTAGACAAGTGCACCAGTGTTGCCATGGTTTCTGTGTTTACAATGCAGTTGTCCAGAGTGTCACAGCTCGGTCTGTCTCCCCATGTCAAGTGCATGTCACCGTGTGTTTGAAGCTCTAGGAGAGTAGTCTATGTTTACTATCTAATACTACTAATAGTAATAATAGTAACAACAACGATTAAAATTCAAAACTAATAATGGTTTTGATTTTCAGTTATTTTTTACATTTCTGACAAATGTCTATTAAATAGAAAAACGAACACATTCTCAAACATGACATGGTCTGTACAGCTTCACATTTTGATACAAAAAATAATAACTTTTAATATTTAATATAACTTTACCTAAAACATGTGGTTTCTAAATTGACTTCACACTGAATGAGTTCTTGCTATAGTTAACGAGTGTCACTAACATAACTTCCTGACTGTACAATACCCCAAAATAATGGACGAAGATAATATTTATGAATAGTGTTTTGCAGTTGTTGTTTTTTTATAGTGTAGCAGTTACATTAATTTATGGCAAAATATATAGCAAATAAAGCACATTTTGACTACAGTGTAAATTGAATTGGGAAAAACATCAGGTTAAAACTGATAATATTGTCTATGTATGAGTGTAGTTGTATGATTGGTGTTTAGTGGTAGACACTTTTGCTGCATAATGGCTCTGTTAACCAAGGAAGTTGTGTGAATGAAAAAAAACAAACTCAAAATGTAAGTGGTTTGAGAAAGCCTTGAGGCATTGTAAAGTGCAATATAAATCTAATCCATTATTATTTATAAAACATCAGCAATTTATTTAAGCCTTACTTGGCAACGTCACTAACTGTTGCAATGTCATTTTTTTTATTTGAACTCCATAACCTCAGGATATTCTGTTGTCAGAAATGTGGATTATAGCTGTTTATTCCATTGGATTATAAACTCTGGTCAGATCAGACATAATCTGAAAATGTGTAGAGGTAGGCTATTTAGATTAGTGCTGCCGGTGTAAGTGTCCGGTCTGTGGCGGGCACATGCTGATGATGTCACAAACATTACGGTTAGGATATACTATTGAAATACACATCTATAGATAATGATTTCAGAAATTAAACATAAAATAAGTATTTAGATTTTATTTGAAATATCAGGCTAATCTACAGCAGCGCCACTTAGACAAATTACATTGCAGCCGAGAGAGCTATATTAATATTATAAATAAAGAAATTAAACATTATTATATGTCCGTGTAACCAGTTTTATAATAATAATAATAATTTGATTTAGTTTATGACAATAGTTTTATTTTCGTAGATTTGTAGATGGTTGGTGTCAACTACATGTGTGCCACATGTTTTGTTTTTATGAGATATAAACATTAAAAACTTTAAAGCATTAAGATTTATACAATAAAACCATCCATCCATTTTCTTCCGCTTGTCCGAAACCGGGTCGCAGAGGCAGCAGTCTAAGCAGGGAACTCCCGCCTTCGACCACCGCCTGATTCACATTACACCATGGTACCTCCCACGGGTGGTGGGTCCACGGGAGGGCCTGACAGCATGTGCACGGGCAGGGACTCGAACCACCGACCCTCCGGTTGAAGGGCGCCCACTGCACCACCGCTGCGGCACAATAAAACCAATGCCAGAAAATTCAAATTCTACTTGCTTTCCACCGACTGTGTGCTTATTTTAGACTTTTTGGGTAATATTTCTATTTTTATGCTGTGCAGTGTTTATTTCACAAAATACATGCAGCAGGAGAACAGGAACAGTTGAAACGGGAACACCATGTTAGCAGTAATTCCAATTTATCCAAAGCTATGTAATGTCATTTTTTACCTACCACCTTTTTGGATCGTTGTTTTGGTTTTATGTTTTAGCTCTTTTGTGCTCATTGTTATTTCCACTGGCTTCTTTCAATTGCCAGTTGTCAATTGGATGAGTATTGACTTGACTAAACACCCATTACAAACCCTGGAACTCTCTTGGCACGATGTTGGGCCACATGGTGTGTTATTCCTATTTTATAAATGCACATAAAACAATACAAATGTAGACACATGCTGTTTGTTGTAAAAGGTGTTTAAAAAAAGAGAAAACTTATGTGACATTGAGATGGCTGTATGTCACAAAGGTTGATGGTTCTATCCCCATGCTGTGACATTTGGCAAGACACCCACCTTGCCTTTGTATCAGTGTGGCTTCCATGTGAGTGTCTGGCTCAGGACAGCTGTGGCTACTGTGGAGTAATTGAATAATGTACTCAAAAGTGCTGTATAAATCTGTTGCATTACTGCTGTTTAAGGAAATTACAAAATCTAATGCCACTATTTGCATGAGAACTGTTTTCAGGCCCTAAACATCCACATGTTTATCTAGATTTTTGTTGAAGTGAGGGTGTTATGTGGTGTTATCAGATGTTCTCAGGCCTGACGTGTGTGGCTCACTGTGGTTTCATGATTACAGTGCTTTTTAATGCGAGCCGTTAGATGTGGTTACACTGATTACATTGACTGTCTTTGCAGCGTGTTACGGCATCGTGCAGGTGCCCACTGGTCCATGGTTCTGCAGGAAGTGTGAATCTCAGGAGAGAGCAGCTCGAGTGGTAAGTCCCAACTATATATGAATTACAAAGACAAGCTATACTTCTAAATGTAGCATATTTAAGTGAGAACAATATGGTTTATGCTACAAAACTGGTGTACTTTTAGTTTTTGACTTGTATTTCCTTGCTAGTTAAGTATGCAAGGCGAATTGGCTTTTTTGTGTAACTAGACCTGATCTGGATGCTAATCTAATTACCCATGGCCAATTAGTTTGATCATTTATCCAGATATTGAGTTTTACATAATTTATCTAAAGAGGAAAGGGAAACAACATGCTCCACCAGTGTAGCATCTGCATTATAGCCGTCATCCGTGTAATGCCAGTTAAAACTGTAGATTAACAGTAGTGGTCTAGTGTGTCTTAAAAGGACCTGGTTTAAATGGCATACTTGTATCAAGCCTCACATTATATAGAGTCAGTACTATCTCATTTACAGAGCCACAGTCAGACTCTCACTTACACTGGTGCCTTGCTTATGTTGATTATCGCACCATGTCCATCTCATCGTATCATGTTACAGTTCAGCCTGGCACAAGCTGTTGTATCAAATGCATTGTAACCAGAGGAATCATGTCAAACGCACAACGCTGCCAGTTTTCACAGCCTTTCACAGATTTTCACAACTGCCTGCACTCACAACAGTTTTTGTTGCCCGTGCCTTTTTCCCGCTCCCCACTGCCTCGAGCCGGCCCGGCAGCTCACATGCTTTGTAGCCGCTACCATCACATTTCACCAAATGGTTTTTAATCCCGATTGAAAAGCTCTATGCAAGATTATCATAAATGCTGTGTTAGTGTGGACCAACTCTGTCAGGATTTTTTTTTTTTGCACGCCATACTGTTCGCTAAGCATGCTGCAGACAGCAAGTTCAGAAACAAAATCACTCGATACAAAATCATACTCTGTGTGGGATCTTCTCAAGTCAGTTGAGTTTTAGTAAAAGCTTTTATAGACTTCATCAATATGTTTAAAATGTTTGCAAACGTAGACCCCTTAACAGTATTTCTTCAAACCTGCCTACATATAATAATAACAGAATAACCTGCCTACATGTGCAAAATAGATAGCAATGATCATGGCAGTTTCCTCAAACATGCACATTATAGTACAAGACATTGCTTTGAATGCGTATTATTACTTTTAGATTCTTGCAAAATGAAAGAGTTATAAAAATGTGGTATATATTTATAGAGCTAGGTGTCTGCAGGTCAGGTTTAGGTGAATGAGCAACACCAGCTAAAGAGCACGTCAGAGCAGTTCAGAGAATACAGAGAATACTAAACTCATTGCCGGAGGACAGCCGTCATCCTCAAGTGCATGTAGCGGATGTGTTTCCTAAAGAGTTTTCTGGCTTTGTTCCCAGTTCTTCATAACACAACATCTTATCCCACATTGTGTCATTATATCACGGTGTTAACTTCACCGTAATGGGCTTCACCTGTTCTTGTTCCTGCAGAGATGTGAGCTGTGTCCGCACAAGGATGGAGCCCTCAAGAGGACGGACAACGGAGGTAATATCACATTATATACTCTTATTTATATATTATCGCCTGTGTATTTTGACCTAATTGAGTTTAAGTGGTGTGAGCTGGCGGGGCTAGAGTGATACCGTCCTGGGCTGACCGCTCCGTGTTTTACGAGTATGTGTGAGTGTATGTTTATTAGGGGGCGGTCCAGGATGGGTATAGTGCGTGGCCTGTGAGGAGTCGTCTCTATGGGTTCATCCGGAGGTCAGCGCGGTGGAGACTGTAAATATTCTGTGCGTATGTTGTGTGTGAGCAGGGCCGTAGAGTGAAGCACAGCTGTGGGATTGTGTCCAGGCCTGCAGGGAGGCATCAGGACAAGACTAACACACACCGTTTTACTACTTTGTCTTTTATTTTACCCTTCCCATGACCCCGCTCTCCCTCGCTCCTGACTTTTTTACCTCCCCATTTTTCTATCACCATCTTTTACCCCGGCACCCTGAGTTCATGGCAGTTTCCCTTCACTTGTTGATCTGTGTGGTGGTGTCTGTTATTTCAGGTGGGACAGTAATAAAGTAGAGCTATAGGGTTAGTTTGAAACGGGCATTTGATCTATCTCCACTTGTTGCAGGAAGATGGAAAGAAAGCTAGGAACTGCTGTACATAAATAAGACGATCTGATTGGTGTTATTTTTAGCTGTATTGAATTGGTTAGCTGTTCATTTCTTTGAATATGTAACGCACTTCACCAGAATATTTGTCAACAATATTAGTTCGACACACATCACCCCAAATTCTTGTCAAGATACTGTTAAAAGCCACAAGCAATTTTCAACAACTTTGTGGTATGTTTGCTTGCCTGCCCGAGTATAAATCATTTCTCATGGTTTGACGTTAAAGGTGAAACTGCTGGCTACACGTTTATTATTGTCAATAATTTTAGATGATGTTTTACAATGTAATTGGCTGCTGATGTGTTTCTGTCAAAACTATAAAATTATTAAAGATATTATCACTATAGTGTCGGTATGCATGTGGTATGCTTTCATCTTTATTGCAGTTGAGGTTTTCTGCACCTGTGTTAATATAGGACAAGAAATCGTCATATGGAAGCCCAACGCCTGTAGGGTTAAAAGCGTGAATGCTCAATTTGAGTAGGAAGCCTCTTGCCACTTTTATAGTCCTGTTTTATAGGCCTCTTCCAGATTCTTGGAGGGCCTTCAAAACAACAACATGCCCCCATTTCACACCCGCTCCCTCCTCTGCGCCCCGCCCTCTGCTCCCTCCCCTCATCCCGTTCAACAGGTCAAAGGCAGGTCACGGGTTCAACTGTAAGTTTAAGCCTGTTTTGGTTTCCGTTACGGGGCAAAAAACAGACACCTCAGGCTGACCTCCCGTTCACCTCCATAGACTCCTCCTTGGCGCGTCGTCAATTCTGTTGCCACTTTGCTGTGCCCTGCTGTCATTCTCCCGCCCCCAGTTTGTCTTCCCTGACAGGCAGCTGTGTGTGTGTTAGGCCTCAATAAACAACTACTTAGGTAGATTAACTACAATTTACAAATTAAAGCATTTTACGACTGTCAGGGTTGAAAAGTTGAACTCGAGATATTTATGAGCTATATGTGGCGGTGTCAAAAGCAGGGTTGGCATGTTAATGCTAGGTCTAGACCCTGTTAAATGCTTTTTAGGGTGATATTTATTTCTCTTTTTGTGCTAAAAGCTGATGGTTCCTTCTTCTGACTTTGCAGGCTGGGCCCACGTGGTGTGCGCTCTTTACATACCTGAGGTGGAGTTCGCTAATGTCTCCACCATGGAGCCCATTGTGCTTCAGTCAGTGCCACATGATCGATATAATAAGGTGATGAGAAATGTGAATGTTGGATTTCAACCAATGTTTTAAACTGCATGTGAACATCTCTTAATTTCAATTGCAAAATAGTAAACCAACAGAACAATGTTTAGAGCTATGAAAACAATGTAAACATACCAACATACTACATATACATACAATGTATTATCTTTTTTGGTTGTTTTAGTGTTTTCAATACTTTTTAACAATGCAGTTTTGGTTTGTGTTTTGCTAATTTCTTAAAGTAAAAATTTTTAGGCGAGGATTTACATGCAGCCAATTTACAGGAAAAAGAGCATTCGTTTTTTTTCTTACACGCATGTAAAATCGGACCAGGTATGAAATGTCTCTAAATAATTTTAGTAAACCCATAGACCCATTTGAATGTCAGTTTGAAAGCTTTCTGTCCTAATTTGAATGCTTATTCCTTTTCCTAGACATGTTACATCTGTGAGGACCAGGGCAGGGAGAGCAAAGCAGCCACGGGAGCTTGTATGACCTGCAACAAACATGGCTGCAGGCAGGCCTTCCACGTCACATGGTAAGACCCACTCGCTTCACATTTACCACTGCAGACAAAGACAACAACTGTTTGTAAAGTTCGTCACCCAGAGTCACGACACCACTATGACATGGATATTAACTGCCTGTGAAATGCTGTACTAGTTTAGTTTGTTAAAATGTTCCTTTATTAATTACATGTTATACTTTAAAAAACAATTTAATGATGATTTATTGGGCCAAATATGAGCTGTTTGTCCACTCCTTTGTCATACCACAGTGCCCAGTTTGCCGGCTTATTGTGTGAGGAGCAAGGATCCGATGCAGACAATGTCAAGTATTGTGGATATTGCAAATACCACCACAGCAAATTGGTAAGTGTCAACTCATGTTTTTCTTGTACTAATAGCATTTCTAATAGCATGTGTTTTTGATAGTTTTACCACAAGTTAACACATAACAAAACTTCATGCCATTGGGTTTTATGAAAGTTCAACAATTTTTTTAAGTTATTAGAAATCACTGAAGCTTTTGAAAGGTTATGTTGGTATTGGTAGCAAGGCTGAAACAATTAATGGGATTTATCGTGATTAATCGATTATTGAATTAATCATAAACTAATTTAGTAATCGATAATCGTTAACTAGTATACACACTCTAAAACCGTAAATGCCGTTTGCTGAGAGAAAGGTTTTTACAACCAACAGAGAGCAGTAATTAAGCCAAAATTGTACAAAAAATGTATACATTTTGCATTTAAGATAAAAAAAAATATATATATATATATAACTTTTTTTGTCTATAAATATGCTCTACCCAGGAGTTCTCAGGTGGCATAGTTTCAAATTTACTTCAAATTTGTATCAATCAGATTAATCAAAATAATCGTTAGTTGCAGCCCTAGTAGCATGTGATGGTTTAAAGCAGACACATTGAAAATGATTCATAATAAAGACTAGACATGGCACCCAAATTCATTCATGTTCATTTATTTGTTTTTTTCTGCACGGCCCTCTTCACACAAGCTTTTCAAATACTGCCCACTATGCTTTTCTGTACAGGATTGTCAAGAATGGTATCCTTAAAACAATTACAAACCATTAGATGCCATTACTGACTGGGACTGCTGTGTTCTGTAGTTCTCTCCATAGTTTTTGTTTCTGTGACTGATGAACACACCTATCTTATCGTCACAGCACACCTCTATTCCCCTTTATTATAAATATGTTTAACATGGAGGTCATGTTAGCTGTGTAATAGAGATACATTTTATAGAGTAAATGTAATTAACCCCACTTATTCCCACAGAGGTCACAGGTGCCTGTTCAAACTGACGCCTGATGCAGGCACCACTTATAGACATGTAGACATATACCAACTCACAAGCTTTCACTGACATTCGGCCAATTTATTATTAATGTTACAAAAGATCATACAAACTACAATCTGAAATCATCTTTATTTATTTTTTTCCTCACAACTTTTCACTTGTATTTGAGAAATGTTTTGTTTGGGTGAGGTTACCAAACTAGAGAGCAAAGCAACAACGTGACTGATATACTATGACATGTGGAGACACTGCTTTATCAGCACACACACACACACACTACACACACTACACACACACACACACACACACACACACACACTACACACACACTACACACACACTACACACACTACACACTACACTCACACACCCACGCACACACACACACACACACACACACACACACACACACACACACTGCACACACACTGCACACACACTACACACACACTACACACACACACACCCACACACACACTACACACTACACGCACACACACACACGCACACACACACACACACACACACACACACACACACACACATTCCACTTGGTTCACACGTGGTTGACTTTCTTTCTGGAGTGTCAT